>JAQIWI010000351.1:0-37170 GCA_034698825.1 Deuterosminthurus bicinctus | reverse complement strand
TCTCTCTCTCTCTCTCTCTGTGTCTGGGCAGATATAGAACACAAGCTAAAAGGAACTGAAAATATCTTTGAGTAGAACTAAAAGAGGACCTGCTGAAGGTCCTGTAAATATAGAGGTGATCTCCATCAGTATTCAAGACATTATCCACGATCATGATGGTGACTGGCTGCAACATTTTACTGCAGTGCTTTGCGCTTTTATCAGTATTTTCTTATTTTCTATATGTCTAGTGATGAGTATTTTAGCTTTTCATGGTTTGTCAATCGAGGCTAAGTGGACAAAGGATTTTATCGGAAGAACAACTGACGTTGTTTTTCAACGAATTGTCAAATTAGGGATCTCAAAACTGAATATGCATAATTACATACCTTAAATTCTGTTCAAATAAAATAGAGGCTAAAATCATGACATGAGCAATGCGTTAGTCTTAATTTTTAATTAATTTTACAATATCAGCAGAAAATGCAGTCTTCAGTTACAATACAACAAAGAAAGAAGCACAATTCCTGCTAGCATGGCGGATTCCTTAGGATAGACATTGGGCTGCTGTAAATAAAGTGCCAAATTCATTGCTGTATTAATGGAATAAAATTTCTTACGAAGTATGAAAATTAAATCATGGTCGTTGCACTGCTTGCTTACAATCTTCGTCAAGCTTGTTCATATTTTTTTTTTGTGATTCAACGAGAAATCCCCGCATAGGACTATCATCAAAGTACAGGTTTTTGTAAGCTCAGCACGATTTTTACACGAATTTGCGCATCAACACGCATGCAGAAACTAATTATGGAAAATATGAATGACGCCTGCATAAGGTGACATCAGGAGATCATTGGTGCTGAGTGAAATTATTGATATCAACAGCTAATTTGAAAATTTTCTGTGAAAGATTGCTATTTGCTCCCACACCGCAGTCTCTAATCAAGCTGTGCCCTTTACTTTGTAGCGTTTCTTCCATCACGTAGAAGCTATCACAGCATAAGAAACCGCTCATGCTGGAATAGTCAGGGATGTTGCTTTAAACCTTATAGTATACTTTGTGATTAAAAGAGCAAAGGTGAATTTCGAGTTAGTTGAGAAAATTGCCCACCAAGAGCTCCGACAATGGCACTAACAACCATAATTTCGGGCAAACCTGCCATTACGGTTCGTGATGCGGACTGCGCTGCAGCTAATGTTGTGAGAAACCTGGACCTGCGAGCTTCCATTCAAAACCTTTCTCTACTCCAGGCTGTATGGAGATAAAAAACAATCAAACTGAGCAAAGTACCTTACGTGAGACCGGTAAACAACACAAGCTGCTCCCAGCAGGCGGAGTTTTCATACCACTTGCTGCCGCCATCATTGTCCAAGTAAATGTGGCAGTAAAGCCAATCCAGGCACTCATAACCAACATATCATGTTACTGTTAATAGTTTTGGACGTAATTACATGGGGTCTGATGAGAACGCTTTTTCGGCTGGAACTTTATGAGTCTAAGAGGATTATCAGTAAACTCCTTATTACTTTGATTTGAAGGGCATGTTACCCTTATCTGCATTCATTGTGACATGATTTTTTCGCAATAATAATTGCAAACAGAACCCTACGAGTATCTTATAACCGACAAAGTGGCGAATTTCTGTCATCTGCTGCCATTAATAGTCATGATGTTCCGAAAGAAACTTGTGTCAGAGTGCATTGGGACTACGGTGCCCCGTGTGAAATTCAATGGCCATACCGGACGGAAAGCGTCAACAAGTCATTTTCGGCTGAAGTTCATTACTTTATCGTTGATTTGGGTAACGTTGACCCTTGAGTTTCCCAAGTCAACTGCTGTGCAACTACCAACGGAATCATCAGGTTAGAGATTTAGTCTCAGAATGTATGCTGTTCATTTTTTTACCTCTTGCTCTGATCACCCCGAAAATTATAGGTGAAAGGACTTGTGTGATTTTGCAGAAATTTTGCTCCCATGGCGATCTTGATTTTTCCAAACATTCCAAAACCTAAAATTATCAGTTCAAATGGCGCAATCAAGTTGAGGTCTCGGCATGGTACGGTTTAACAATATAACACTCGTCTCGTTTACTTTGTTCACGTGCGAATTTTTTTTTCGAATAATTTCATTGATTGAAGCGAACTCAATATTTGTGAATGATCACTAATCTTTGAATCGGTCTTCGTTTCTTGAAATCAGCCCAATTGAAAGGGTGAAGAGTGATCGCAACCTTGACCATGATTTTTTCGAGGTACCCCATGGTTACAGATATGTATATGCATAAAAGGTTGTCTCTTGCAACTTCGTGTGCAATTTTACGTTGCCGCCTGGCAGGCCACGGGTAATGTGGTGAAAGGCTGACAGTAGCCTGTTGCGTGAGAAACAAGTGCTATATTTCATTTCCCCTTTCCAAATCTGTAATCTGTGCTTATACCGACAGGTCTAAAAGAACTGGAATGTAATGATAAGAATAAAAATTTCGTTTAAGTCACATTGCCTGTTTTGCGGCTTGTATTAAGTTACCTATTTATATTACCCATATAAGATTATGATGCGGAAGCTGCTTTACTACAAAAATAGTATTCCCGGACGAACATTCCCGGGAATGCGATCACGTGCCTTTCGGGCCCATCTATTACTACCCAAAAAAGATGGATTGGGCAGCACTTAGTACCCGAATGATTTGTATACTTGTCACTGTACTCAAGAAAAGGGTACCGTATAGATTTTTGCCCAAAATTTTGTACAATGTCTTTTTTATTCGGGTGCGTGAGTATGCCGTGAGATTAGATGGAAAAGGGTTGAAAAGTATGTCTGTTGGTATACCCAGACTGCACATGTGTATGTATGGGTTCAATGACTTGTTGTTGTATACAAATATATATCTCGTGGAAGCACTGTGTACATTTATTGCGCATTGATGAGGATGGGTTTACTACATACATTGTGAATATTTTTGTAATTATTATTTAACAGGTAGGTAGACTATATAGTGGCATGTACTACGGATGTGTGCCGTATGAGTATAATAAATTGAGGATTAAATAACAAAATGGGTATTAAATGTGAATAATAACAATAGTAATTAAAATGATGATGACTATTACAATTGGATCAAGCTACTAATAATGACAATAATGGCTATTACAAGTGAATATTAAAACTAAAAACAATAACAATGACTAGTGAAGGAAATATTAAAAGTACTAATAATAACAATGACTAACAAAATGTTATGTAGGAAGACATTACTATTGTTTTTAATTAATGTGGCTGGTGACAGTAAGGTTTGCCGCGATCGTTCGCGGCACACTTCAGTGATGTAATTTCTATGAAAGCATTGGACCAAAATTGTACTCGGCGCATTGGCCTTGTGGATCTTGATGGCTCGAAGAAAGTGGAGGAGTGACGTACACTTATGTCGGCCTTTCGTCTACCAGCGTTCGTTTGCTTCTGACGCTTCTCTAGTGAACTGCTGCTTCAAAGCAGTGCTGCATTTCAGCAATGCTGAAATTTCGGAGAACTCGTGGCCGTCCTCTGGTGGTGCTTCTGGGTGTGCGTGGGTCAGTAGTTCCTGCGTAAACGTCAACAAAGATAAGATGATGTGAGACAGCCGCTATTTAAACATTTGCAATTTGAAATGACGACAACTGACCTTGCTGTGGTGGTGGTGGCGGATGAATTATGGCAGGTGGTTGTAAAGGTTGATTCGTGGACACAGGAACTGGGGATTCATTCATGGAAGTGGGTTCTTGGGCTGGTATGCTGGCAGGAGGTTCAGGTACTTCATTGTTGGAAGGTTTTTGTGGTGCGTCATTGCTGGTAGCTGCCAATGGTGAATCAATTTTGGGAGGTTGCGGTGGTGGTTTAGCGTTGGAAGGTTCGGGTGGTGGTTGAATGCTAGATGGTTGCAGTTCTGGCGGATTATTTGGACCTTGTGGTGCCTGTGGACTGTGTGAAGCTTCACCAGCAGTGACATTTTGAATAGGAGGTTTCGGAGCGGGTCCTGGACGTTCATCATCGCGGCCTTCGTCTTGTCCTATTTGCATGACAAGTTTATCATCACTTTTAAGTGAGTATGAGATTTGTGAATGACAATGGACAGGCATTATTACCTGCAGAAATCAATGGTGCTGATGGTGTCGATGGCACTGCTGAGGAGACTGAAACGAGCGGAGCCTTCTTAGGACGGTCTTTGGGCATGTGATGCTGGTCGGGGATAGCTCCTATAGGTTTGACTTTTGCTTTATACAGACCTGCAACGGCAAGTTTGTTGAACTTGCCGTCTTTGGCTGTGCCATCATTGCTATCCTCAGCATCTTCATCAGTATCTGTGAAATGGGAAACATTGAGTACTACGCAAGGTTTAATTTGAGGGCAACAAGTTACCATGTTTTGTGATCCGTTCACCGTCATCTGTATAGTTCTTATTGAACGATTCGGACTGTTTAGTGAGGGTTACTCGAATTTCCTTAATAAATCTCCCCTTAGATGCAGATTTACGCAGTCGATCCTTGGGCAAATCTTTACGAAGCGGCCAGTGGTACTTCATGAGAGTAGCTTGAAGCACAGAAGAGGAAATAAGTATTACGTCCGTTGTAGGAAACGTCTGGAATATGTGTTCACCTATGATGATGTCCATGGACAGTTCCGGGAGTTTTTCAACTTGTCGTCCTCTGCAAAAAATTGTGATATGAAGAGGACTATTTCCATACATGCCGAAAAGTATAGAATAATACATTATTTACGTTTTACAGAAAACTTACTTGCGAGATACTCCCGTGAGTAACATATATTTCAACCGTTGTGGCTCATGTAGTAACTTGAGAATACATTTGATCATAGATGACATGAACCTCTTTTTACTTTTTAAATCATCCCGTTCCTTTCGAGTGATTTTCCAGTCAAAGATGTCGTCATCGATTCGTCTGATCTTTACAACTGATACCTATGCACCCAACAAGTATTATTCTGCGTTAAGACAAAGCAGACCATGTACGACAGAAATATATGAAAGAATAAGTCACCATTTGGTGTGGTCCTTCGTCGTCCTCTTCCTCTGCGTCACACCGCAAGGGACCCTTGACAATCTCAAGTATAGCTTCCCTGACTTGTGGGTTCGTTGCAATGCTTTGTAGGAGTTTATTATCAAAGTCCACGCTATCAAAAACCGAGTCTGTAGCGGAGGTCGTCACCGGAACTGGACTTTCTTGGGCAGGGGGACGTTGTTGCATGACTTGAGTTGATGGACCGCGAGGAACCTTTACAAGAACAACAATACAAGAGGGAACCGTTGAGACAGAATCCATGCTACAAATGAGTAGATGTTTAAGTTAGTACGTGTTGTGGCGGCTTAATTATGACAAGCTGCATTCGTCCATCAATTTCCATCCATTCAGCATAGGAAGGCTGTAGAGGAGGGGCACTGGGTGGCTGTTGGTATCCATAGTTAGACGCACCACTGGGCTGATTTCCGTATAAAGCGGTGGGTGCACCATTTTGATTATGCTGGTGAAATCTGACGGGTCCATTTGAAGCACCACCGTTGTGGCTGGGACCTTGACTTTGCATGTGAGCAGCTGAAATTTGTTGCTGAAATAAAATCATAGGCATTATAACAACATTTTCACTGAATGCACATGAATTCATGCGTTCTAATGACATAAACAAAGTGAACAATGCTACCAAAACGGACACAATCAAAGTTTACCATGAAACCGTTATTGTTGAGAAGCATACGACTGCTTCACGGGATTTGGGACGGTTTCTTTGATTAAATACGAAGTAATACTGAGCATGAAGGTAACTTACTTGCTGACCGACGACCATTGCTGGAGGTGACTGGAACTCTGAACCATTGGATTGAGTCTGCATCGTATGTGGTTGGTGTAGAATATTTCAATGGAATGGAGACTTGAGGACCTGCAAAAAACATGAAGTAATCGACGATGTTAGCTACAAGGTTTGGGGGCAGCAACGAGTTATTCATTCCTCATTGCCTTTTTCATTTTGATATAAGTGTATAAGGCGGTACCCAGACGAAAACCGGAATGCGTACTTTCACTGAGGGCTTGTGTGTACACTACAGGACACTTAAAACCCTGCGGCTGAGGCAAGTCAATAAATCCTATGATTACACTCACACTCCTGTAATCAAAAGTAGTGGAAATCAAGCAATACGAGTCCAATATTTTTCTACTACACTATTCGGACGAATGTGTAGCCATATTTTGAATTTGTGGATTTAAGTAATGACCATACTGATCATCAAATTCAGTGCTTCAGTGGCGGTCGGAATTAATACTGGTTAGCTCTATCAAAAACCTCTCCGAAACGCTCATCTCCTACATCATAAGGTCCTGCACTCTGCTGAAATGTGGCCTCAACATCAGTCTCATTAACTAACTGGCTATCCTTGATGGTTCAGTGAACGACAGAGTTGAATATTACACGCGCAAGAAAGGACACATGAAAGAAGAGGAAGACATGCGTGTGTGAATGAATGTCAAAACACTTCCGAGGTTATGACTGCAAAGACAAAGACTTTTGCTCTGTGCCAAAGTCAAGGAAAGGAAAAGGGAAGGTAGACAAATGAAAGAATGAATGAAATCGAAACTGAAAGTCGACAGAGCATGCACTCACTATGTACTCCCGTAGATTTATGCCACTTTTCGTTTATTGGAAAGTTGAAATAAAAGTTGGTACATTACCTTCTGATCCACAGTACTGTCTGCCGTTGGCGACGACCACCGAATGAGTCCACGGAGACGACCTGAATTTGGAACTTAGGATTTTACGATGCTGGACTTCAGTGAATTCCGAGTGATGATTCCTAGGATGAACCGTAAATGAAATACGAATAAGTTCATGTCCTGCTTGCTGACTCTCCAACTCCTTGCGTACCAGCCTTGTCATGTAACGTTCCCATTGAATTCCACAAAGTCCATACTAAATAAAGTTAAAGTTATTAAATTTCGAGGGATGAAATACAAGCGGAATACAATGAAAATAATTGTGACAACAAAATTAAACTACAGCTTGACATGACATGTGAAACATGAACTTCCACAAAAATTGCACTTGGTTATGATGGGGGCCTAAACTCGTTGCCAGGGAACTTCACGGTAAAATGTGAAGAATTGATTTAAATGTAATTACCTACTTCAGGTAATTAGTGAGATGCTCAGAACTGTCAAAATTCGCGAATTCCCTCTGCAATTCCAAATGAATCTTCCTCCACTTGTCAACGGATACTGCCTGTCTCACTTGGGGCAAGATGGCGGAGGGTCGGTGTCCTCCTTCGTTTCCTGTTAAACGTCGTTCCTCCTCCTCCTTCTTTGTCTGCCCGTGGTCTGATAGTACGCCTGCGCACGCCCACTCCATGTACACATTTGCTGGACGTGCGCACTCTCCTTATGAGTGTACATACTTTCGTGTCCGACCAATCATGTCGCACACGCTCTTTCAATATTGCATGTACATACAATTCAAACTTGTCCACCACGTACCAAAATTTTGTACAAATTCCCCTCAGATGAATCATATTTAGTGCCAAACATTCGGGTCCATAGAGTTTTCATTAGTTTTCAATGACTTTCTATGACTTCCTGTCGCATTGCTAGATTTTAGCACAACGAGCAATTATTAAGTATCCCTATCAGTGCTCACAATATGTATACACGGCTATAAGCATGCGAAGGCATTAAACGCCGATCGTACGGGATTGTCTTTCTACTGAATCCTACCAAGCAGCAGTGAAGCTTTCCGCCCATTTCACAGTTTCAAGACTGGTCAAATGGGGCATAATTCGCATAATTTTTCGTTTCAAATTATACACGCGACAATAAGTAACGTCGGCAAGCAGAACTTGTTGGAGTATTATCATTGTATGGTAATTCTGCCATCCCTGCCAACCTTCTTGCGCACAATTAATTCAATTGACGTCACTTTTGAGACTCCGAGAACAGGTCATCCCGTCCCACTGCAAACACACTGTCTGACCCATTCTTTACTGAGTACACACTACACACACACCCACACATATTTCTAGCATGAAGTATCCAGGGATGGGCAGCAATTATTATAGTTACAGCCTGGAGCGTAGCACCGCGTGATATTTGCATGTATATTGCAAAGTGTGCCACAAGTACACATTTATTCAAATTTCTTCGGGGAAAATACATGACTTTTCAATGACCTCCGTCATATTTGTACAAGTTGCACCAAGAGAATTTAATAAGGAAGCCTTAGGAGTAGATAGCGGGTACGGCATGCAGTTGCTAGTGTAAAACTGTCAGCTTTACGGTAGCAAGTAACGCATGAATAAGATGGAGATGAATTGGGTGAACATTGCTTATCGAAAAGACGGACTGACTCTCAGCTAGTCGCCTGCCTGCTGAGAGGCAATCATTCGCCTGAATTAATTGCAAAAGGGCTCAACACCTATTGGAATTAATATAATTCCATGAGCACCTGCAGCGTCACAAACGAGGGAAACTATCAACCTGCTGCGTTGAATATAATTAGGCTTAAAGAATTTTCTTGGTGAAAATAAAAACGACTATAGAGCCAGTCAACTTTGACAGCAGATGAACTGCTTATTTTAGTTGGTTGAAACTGTAGAGTACATGCACTCTGCTTCGGCAGATACGATTTGTATGAAAAGTCCTATGCAAAACTGTATGCTTAAAAGGCAACAGCATATTTAAAGTGCTTCAATTGTAATGGGCCATCCAATCCTTCTCGAAGCAGGATTTCTAACGTGGCCATGGCTGCCCACGTACCTTCGCTGTCTTTAACTAAAACAAAAGCTAAAAAAAACAAGCATAAATACGTCAGCGGTTGTGATTTTGATTTCTAGCTCCTCCCCAACTGCCGTACAAGTGAAATTAAGGCAAAAGCCAGTCGATTTTTTTGTTTTCGGATGCGAACGAACTTCTGTTGTCCACATAGTAGAGCCTTACAGCCTACACATCGAATTTTGTGCATTAGCACGAAGCCATTAATTTAGCAATTAGCTTGATTATCATTGCAGTTTGCACTCCATATATAGTAAAAATCGACATGAAAAGTGGTTGAAAGTAAGCTCGAAATATTATCTTCTACGAGAACGGCTTGTGATATCATAAATTAGGAGAGGATTCGGTAAACTTGAACTTGCGAAAAATAAATGGGCTCTTGGTAATGTTTATCAAATGCGAATTTCACCATCGTTGAAAAAACTCGCCTGATTTCTTGGACGTTAGTACGCTTGTGAAGACATCCTACATCGCATATTTCATATTGCCTCCAACTTGGTAAAATGGCAAAGGTGAGGAAATAATCAAACGCTTTTAATCATCTACACCAGCCATAGGCGAGCTTCTTTCCGAATTATGACCAACGATAAATATCATGAACTCCCAGAAAAGTCCATTGTTTTTATGAGTACATTCTCAACTACATGTTTAGAGGTGAGAGTCCTTGCGGCCTTGTGGTTGCATGATTTCCCATTTTTTCCATTTCTTTCCGCATGTTTGGAAGAAATAGAGGAATAAATCCACATACTACTTGCAAACTTATAATATCATAATAATGTTTATAGCCTAAGTGTTACAGATGAGTCTCATTGCCTCTTGTTTACACCCATTGTGCTTTTTTGTTGAATGCGTGAAACATACACTATTACAATAATAATAAAATGAGAGTAGGCGAAACAAATTGTAACTGTGCGTGATGAATGCTATCCCTAATGTGATCAGCTGTTTACTTTTTGAGCTATACGGGTCGGCGAGGGTTCTAGCTTGTTCCTTTGAGCTAGCGTTGGAGCACTCATAAATCTGATCAAAGGGGCTCAATAACACCAGCGATTATTGCAGAAGCGTGAACCTGTGACTTTGCCGGCGTACAATCATGCCAGTTTCATTGAAACACATACGGATTAAGATAGCCACGGAGAGGTCTAATAATGTTCACCATTATTTAGGTTTATCAACCCTGGTGAATTTCATTACTTCATAAGAATCGCCGATTTTCTTCATAAAACCCATTCTCTCATGAGTAAATATCATAGACCCATATCAATATAACCTCATGCAGCCTTATGATCTAACGATAATAAATGAACTTGGGTGTCCTCTCTCAGGATCAAATTTGTTAAACAAATTCACAAATGATGTTTTTGGAGTTCATCAGGTCAAGCTTTTCAGAGCTTTCATTTCTTGCTGTGCCAAATGCTGAATGCTTTGAATGGAAATGATGGAAAATCGGTATTATATGATACACAGGTGAAACGTTTTCTTGAGACAAGGCGCAAGTAGACATAATCAAATCAATGTTTGCTCGGCACCGGTTGTTTTCATACTGCCCGTATATTGTATTTTACCGGCTCTTCGTGACGACTCAATGACAATAATCGCTTGCACACCAATACAACTTACTTGCGTTCGTATATGTCCTATAGAGCTTGACTATTTTACTCGGCGTCGTTAATCGTTCTTTGTTATATGCTGAGTCATCTGAAGTAGTATTGACATTTTCAACCACGAGACAACGAGAAATGATGCTATATTGGCGTTTGCATTCGGGTCTTATTCCGCCAAAACCGCATGATGCAAGGCATGGATTGGGAACTTAGTCATTTTGTTTTAATCTGCACATGTATGTAAGTCCTTGCGCTGGCGTGTGGTCCAGCAGGTGCATCCGTCGTACTGACAATACATGGGATCTAGTGGCATAATCTTGTTATGGTAGAACGTGACTAGTTAGTAAAATTTAACGGTGGAACAACCCAGAGTGCCATGTCAAGTTGGGATTCAGAGTCATTTTCGTAAGATTTAGGGAGCGGAGAGGAGGGTTGGCCCATGGCCCACACGATTGCATACAAGATTCTTGACCATAAGTGTACGGTCCACAACAATATAATACGAAGCAACAAATTGCTTCTTAAGAAGGTCACATAGATGAAAAGCAAAAAGATTTCGTGAGGGAGTAGTACCAACAAGTCAGGGGGTTGGAAAAAATTGTAACAATCAAGTTGGAGCAGCAATCCAGGAATCAAGTATTTTTTCTTGTCCTTTTCTGATTTTTTGTAACTATTCACGTTTATGCAGATAAATTGAAATTTGCACTGTTTGTGCATGCTCAACAACGACAACTGTCTGCATTAATCATGAGGAAAATTTTTAAAGTAACTGCTGAAAGGGTTCATGGTTCCCGTGAAAGGGTGGAACTCGCATTATCTGTGAAAGTAAAAGAACGATTGTGACAGGAATCAATACTTTTTTTTACTCAAACTTGCAATTATTCACGAGCATCAACCTTTGAATATCAAGCAGCTCTTAGTGAGATGTATACAAAGGGACCCCGAACCTTTGTCCCCCGTCTGTATTCCGCACTCCTTTCTAGATCCTCTGTCATTCACTTTTTAGTCATTCAAATATTTCCAAATAAGGATTGCCATATGATTCATGTAAGCTTACAATTGCTCATCCTCAACATACAGAGCCATTGAAGTTGGAATAGTTGATCCGACCGCGGGGAAGGCAGCCCACAGACTGGTTTTCTTGTATTTTTTCCTATTCAGTATTATCAACGTTCCCGTTGTTAATCCCTGGCAAGATGCATGGTTACATGACTGACTGAGTAAGCATGCACGTGGATATGTGTTTGGATATTACACTATTGACGGTGACCAGAGGCTTGCTACAATGGTTGAAAAGCATACTCCTTTCTTACGCAATCTACCCATTAAGTCAATCACCTGGTACCGTTGCTTTTGTTTTCCTTTAAATCTGCCCTGACAACATTCGCCCAACTTTCTGTTCATTTTATTTACCAATTATAAAAAAATAACTACTATTGCAAATTATTACAATCCATGACCAAACCCGGCGTCGGCTGTGTTATTGCTGACTGAGTTGAAGGGAGACGAGTTTCATTCTTTCATTATTTCGTTTTTACAGCGGCGACACCTTCTCTCACCCCATTACTCCCTTCTCAAACTGCCCCATCTGTTGAGGACCCGTTCTGCTCGGAAACTAGAGTCATAACTCCAAGCTTCGGTGTCTTTTCTCTGCCAGAAACTGTGGCCTCAGTTGATGGAACCCCTGTTTGGTCTCCATGTCCACTTGGTCCTAAGACAACTGGCGCTGTTCTCATTTACTCACGAATGTGGGTGAGGGAAACGACTACCACCAAGTATAAGACGGCAGTTCGGGAGCCCGGCTTGATAAGCTACTGTATGTTGGACGTGAAAGAGGAAACAAACTTGACCGTCGGAATATGGAAGCATCATCTTGAAGATGACAACATGAAAGAATGTCGTGAGCAAGTTAGTAACTCAAAACCTCGATAATCCATCTCTCCCTTGTCTAAATCCTTTCTACTACATCTACTCCGCACCCTTGTTTCCTTTTTACTTACCGTCCTTACTACTGGTGCGTGCTAGACCTTCACATAGAAGTATTTAATCTCTTCTACTGCATTTATGCAAGTTTGTACCGGAAACAATTTTCAACACCCGCACCTCGCTGAATTCAACACGTGCTTATCAATGAAGTTAGGTAATTATATGGTGGCAATGACATTTGAGGTGTAATTTATGACCCTCAAAGCATTGAACCCTATGGAGATCCTCGGTGCGGGACAATCAAAGAGATAATAATAAAAAGCACGAGTGTAAGCGTCTCATTTTTGTCAATTCTTCTCATTTTTTCGCAAGATTTTCTACTCTAGCGCACGTCACCCTGACTATCTCCTTACGCCTACACCAGTAATGACAATGTGCAGGCCCGTAAAAAGATTTTATTACTTATATGCTTTGCATGTCTATGTATTGTAATTATGTATAACTTACGTAGTGCTCTGAAGTAACCAGACGCATTTGAATATAGTGAGGGTTACGACTGAGCGTTATCGTAAGCTGCTAGACAACAAAGAATCACTGGGGAGAGCTCAGTGACTTTTTCATTTGAGTTAGAAATCACAAGCTAATCGTTTAACGGTAGGCGCTTGGCAGCGTGAAAATATTTTTAAAAAAATGAAGACGCTAGGAAAAAAACGAGAAGGTACTTGGCCTCCTGCGCTTCCAGCAGTTCATTCCAATGTTTCCCAACTATGGTCGTTATGGTTACACCGAGGTGTCTCACCCCAAACTTGCTTTAGATGCATCTCTCGAAATGATTAGATGGTTGCGATATCTTTCATACGTGCAGATTGTTGTGACTTAAGCGCTTAAAAATCTGTCTAAGCCTTTTAGAAATGAAAATGCCATGAAATAATGCACCTGAGCTTCTTTATTAGTTCGCTTTTACCCGGAAGTTACGGTTTAGGAGCACCACAACTGGATTAAAGATTCTCACTTTTCATTCGCACTTGTCCATCTCACGTTCGTATGCTTGTTATTAACATTTGATTACTTGATGTCGTTGTGTCCGTGGTTGTTACGAATCTCGAGTCACACGTTTTGACGATAAAATCAGCAAAGGTAGCATTGCTTGTAGATGATACATGTGATTAAGATCCTTATTCTGTTTATAAAGTTGTGGGAAGATACTGCGAAGGACGTGCGAGCAATGACAACGGAGACCGACATTATCACACCGTACAATTTGCGACAGTTAATACCGAAATTGGAGAGACTTCGCGTATACGCAGTGAAGGATTTCATGAGTGCTCATGCTTTAATCGACAGCGTTAGCCGACTGTTGGAAACAAATTCCATTTTTGATGACCCAGCTATGGCGACGACAAAAGTCACTCTGTTCAATTTGCTCGAGGCATACAGTCAAGATGCTAAGATTGACCCTGGTGAAAAAGTAATGGTGAATTCCAGCTCGATCGCTGTGGAAACAGTTGTCTTCCCTTCACAAGAAATTGCAGATACTGCCTACACTTTTCAGTCCATGACAATATCATCAGAAGCATTGAAAATTGCTCGGAATTCGGCTCAGGATCTGCGACTGCAAATGTTTGCCTACAGCAACGATCTCTTTTTCCACTGGGGCAAAGAGCGGGACTGGGTATCGAACGCAACGGACATTCCGTCAGAGGATGGGGTAGATTTTGGCGGTGATTGGCGGGTTCTATCCATGAACTTTGATGGAGTGACAATAGAGAACCTGACGGAGCCGATTGTTTACACTGTGCCAGTTAGCGATCCTGGTAACAATAGCCAATGGGTCTGCGTCTTCTGGGAAACGAGAGGTAAAAGTCACGATTGACCTTAGTTGTATCATACAATAAGAGGTGTAAAAAGGTGCAGGCTGAGAGAGGGAGACGTCTGATGGATAGACATTGACCACCAAAACACTCGTAATAACCGCATTTCCAACAACTGTAAGCACAGTGTAATTTTCCTAACAGCGAATGATTCCAATGATTTTCATACAAATGGGCCCTGCGGTAAGTTTTGAGAATATAGAAAGAACTCGACTCTGTTGATAGTGAACCGGATAGTGAGTGATTGTTTAAAGGAATCATTACAGGCGTCATTTTTAGTCGCGGTATATTCTAATATACGCGACTCATGAAATCACCCTCTTCCGGACTTGTGAGTCGTTTCGGCGGGTGTGGAGAACGTTAGACGGTACGGTGGAGATGTGCCTTTTGCTACTGTCCAGTTTGCACGTATTTTGGGGACGGTAAGAAAAGGATGCGCGTTTGTGTTTGTTTGAGATTTGTGTGGATTTGTTCACATAGGGGAAACTGGCTTTTTGTTTTGAAGTGGATGGATGCTTAACGCAAGTCACGTGTGTTGGGAATATATAGAATACTCGCATGAGTTATTTGATGCCATCTAGCAATTGGTTTGAATTACCATGAAGTTGTATACGTATTTAGCTGGTGCGTCGTAGTAGCGATTGCGGGGATATTGATGGTGGCTGTACTTGAAAAGGTCATGCTGGCTGTCGTTTATACGCTCTTTGGGATGTGTAGTGTGATGGTCGCTGGAATTTTTGTTAGTCGTGGTATTTAATAATATACGCAACTGTTGAAGTCAGCCTCTTGTGATTCGGAGGTATTCTTTCCGATGGCCTATGAGTTTTCAGGAGTGTTCTCCCGCGATTTGGCCAACATCAATCGGTAGGGAAGGATTTGGATATGTGCCTTTCAGTACTTTGAGGTCTGCAGGTGTTATAGTGAAGGAGATAAGTCGATGGCCGTTTCTCGTTTTTTTCGACTTTTCTGCAAAGAAGTGGTTTATTGCTTGGAGTGGATATTTGTCTAGTTAGGTCCAGATATAATCAGTTCTCTTTAGGTATGTGCATAAGGCCGCTACGTCATCATCATCGCTACGGCTAACGTCATGGTCATGATGATGAATTGGATTCGAACTCGAACTGTGTGAGTTGAAAACATCCTCCGGGGGGGGGGGGTATTTCTCGGGAGGTGGACATTGTTTTTTATTTTTATGGTTTTTTATTCATCCTTTTTCTTCAAAAGTTACATCTTGAGCATATGACATTGTGTGTGAGGGGGTCACGCGTCACGTAGGGGGTTGTCAAAGGGGGGTTGCCATTCAGGGACATTCAAATAAATTCAGTGTAATCAGTTAGAAATGTAGTTGTCTGTGAATTTTTTGCTTGTATTTGATCTATCATAGCTGTGTACTCAAACAGACAACTCCCAAACAACAACATTATTTAATACATCTACCAACAACGAACACCGCAAAACGCCGCGACTACCCTGCTCCCATCGAGGGGACGTTTTACCCTTGCAAGGATGCATGCTCATTCCTCTAAGCCGAAATATGGCTACCATGATTCCTATCCGAGCTAATAATGAATGTTAGTAGCGAATATCTCTTGCGCATCCTTAACCTGCTGTAGCGGCCCTCCGTATTGCTAAGCTTCTGTAGTATTGTCATTGTCATCATCTTAATTCTCTTTGCACTGATCAACTGCATCACTGCCATTTATGGGGTCGCAAAGCATGCGGGAAGAATGAGAGCGTTATTGAGCTTTTGATTAGCTTGAGAATATCGAAGCCACTTGCTGCTGGTCAACTAAAACAGGCGGAATTAGTACAATGTTCTTCGAGTGGGGAGCTTATCACGTCTAATATCTCAATTCAATGTGCTCATTACGTTTGAAACAGTAAGCTATCGAAGTGCTGAGGTACAGAAAAGGGGTACGACGGCGATGAGGCTAACGAAGATTCGTTTGTGATCTGTGTAAGAAGCTCAGGAGGTGATGAGACAAAAAATTACCAATGCTCGAGGCGGACGTGTCTCTTTGGGCTTCGTTCAATTGTTATTGTTTTGTGAGGCTTTCAATGCAAAATTCATTCTGATGTTTCGCCGCGGAAGCTAGGCTGCAACATGAACACGGATGGACGGGTGGATCGATGGGCGAAATGAAAAAGGATGAAAGGCATACTAATAGCTATAGGTTCGATGAGTTACCTTTTATCAAAAGATAATGGGATTAGCGGGATGAGAAATCTGGCGAGTCTTTCTCTCTCTCTCCTTCACTTTGGTCTGTGTACAATAAGTACTCTTCTTCATCTTATGTCTTTCTCATTGTGTGTGTTATAGAAAACAAATGGTCATCGAGAGGGATGAAAAGCATTAGACTGACCAACGGGACTTTAAAATGTGAATCGAACCACTTGACAGCCTTCTCAGTTTTACTTGATCCCCTGCCTACTGCTGAGAGACAAGGTGGTGATGATGAGGATGGCGATGGAGACATGTATGACTCAGAAAATGGCAAGAATCCTGGCAGTCGTGGTGGCTACTCATCGACTCAACTCAGTCAGACTATTCATACACACATCCTATCCATTCTATCCTCCATTGGATCCGCGCTCAGCATAACTGGTCTCGCCATAACTGTTCTTACTTTTGCACTTTTTCGGTGAGATAATACGATTCAATCAGTCTTGTAATATTTCAATCATGTGTTCTATCCTATCCTTGTTTGTCTCCCTTCTGTATGTTAGCATTTCACCCCTCACAGACTGTGTACTAAGTTGGTCAAGTTATAGAGAGATCACGGGACAAGTTCATCAAGAAGGACTTGAATTTATACTTGAATTGTCAGTCCATGGGTCGTATATAGATACGTACAAGTGATCTCAGCCAGTTTTATCAGGATAATCTCATTCTGCAGCAGTTCCTTCTGTGTTCAAACCAAATGAGCATGGAAGAAAACAGGAGTTAAAGATTTGCCTGCCAAGAACTACTACACAGTTCACACAAAGACACACGTGAAGGTTTCCATGTAAGTCTTACATTACGGACTGACGGACACATGCGGGAGTTTTACATGCAAATAAAGCTCGGTAATGATCCAAATATTGTTCTCAGGAGGGAAAATACTAATAACATTACAATTGCTAACAGCAAGAGGCATACATTTGAATACATTTACCATTTCAACCAAAAAAACCATTTCAACCATGGCTCCAAATGGACTATAAATATTGCAGGCCAAGTGGTTCCTCCCGTTAAAAACACCATGAGTCACTCGCAACCCTGTTCGTTGTGGCTAACATGTCTATTCATGATTGAGTGAAACTGTGTGACAGCCAGTTTCTACTATAGGTGAAGGAGAGGGCATTAAAATATAAATTTATTCCTAATATAATGGCAGCAGAAACAAGCAGGATGAGCGCTTAATTGCCCTGTGTGAAGCATCTCCTACTTTGTTTACTTTGCTGGTATGCTATCCGCACAAGTTAGTATAATTAAGAATTAGCAAAGAGGGGTAATTGAAGCCGACGGCAGATTACAGTTGGTCGGCATCGTAAGAAATTTATTATTGTTACTTCGCTTATTAGTCTGAACGCGAGTGCACAGGCATAATTTGAAGTAATTTTATTAGGAGGCTTATGTCACCTTGGGCTCAATCAAGTGACATCAGGTTATTCCTCCCGGGCACTCTACTATTGGGTCAAATTTTTATTTTGCACGAGCAACGGGCTGAAGAGGAAAAACTGACGAGACGGGGTTCATAGGTCGTGCGCTCCTCAAACTCTATCATTTTCCTATGTAAAGTTTCGGATTTTTCACATGCATCATCTCAGCATCAGTTCATTCAAATCTAAAGAAGTTGTCAGAGACGTGAATAGAATTTTCCACAAAGTCTTGGCGATTTCATGTTTTGTTTGTTTTCAGTCATTGAACTTATTTCAACGTCACTACTGTTTGCTTTTTGAAATAATTTATGTACGAAAGGAGAAACACAGCTCATGAAGATGATGACGATGGGATATAGCGGAAGCTTTCTCTCCCTCTACCTATCTATCCTTTGCGTAACCTCACAAAACCAATTCAACTTCGATTCCCAGTAATTCCTGAATGACAGGACTAAATGAGCAGACCCTTCATGAACATAAGGAATATTTCCAGGATACCATTTAACTCAACTAAATCCCCACGGATCTGATCACAATCTTTACCCGTAAGAACAAAGAATTTTGTTTGACTGAAAATAACCCGAAAAACCATCCACTCTTACCAAATACTGTAGGTTGATGAACCATAAATTCCCGGCTTTCAGGCTGCCTCTCAAATTTTCCAACGTAAATTTCCATACACGAACACTGCATGCATGTAATATTTACAATCATTCCTACAGGACGTGTAGGATACTTTAGTTCGAAGTATTGCAAATTTTGGAAGCTAATTTTGTTTGGAAACTAGTAAAGGGATAGGTGGGAAGAAGTGTAACAAAAGAACTGCTTAAATCTCTATGTGTATACAAAGTCACCTTCATCTGACATCTCAATGGGCTTCTGGTACCACAGGACGGTTAAAGAAACGCTGTTACGTGTATGTGTGTACCTGCTCATTGAATGGGAGCAACTCCATTTGATTGCCGTTACATCAACATTTCTCTCTCATGATACTCGATACTTACCCAATTATTTTGCATTCTTATCCCTCTCTCACTCTCTTCCTGCTTCCCTACTAACTTTAATTACATTTCTTTGTCCTTCACCAATGAATCATAATATAAGGAGAGTTTTAAATTATGAATGCTGTCGATTTGCTTGCATAGTTCTATGGTGATTGATCGTGAAGAAAAAAATTCTGACACCTGAGTACAAGTATCTACATAAATCTGATTTAACCGATTGTTGTGGTAGTTTTTGCAAGAATATCCAAGTATAAAAGTGTTCATTAGCTCTGGATTATGCTTTAATTATTCAGTGTGAAGAGGTGGATGGTGGAAAAGTTGTTGCTTCGCTCATGTAATGTATGGCATATGCACAACATAAGGATAGAGATTTTTGACCAGCGTGTAGTCTGTGCTGTCAACAGCTCTCCCCAGTACATGATTAAACAATTTCACACTAAGCCATGCATTGCGGAGGTTTGAGCGAGAGTGTGAATGTTTTTTTGGCTTGACGATGTTGACGTCTGATGCCATTATGTTGAGAGGGTGTCGACGCTGGCGCACGAAGGTGATGATGATGATGGCCTTAGAGATAAGTGCTCTACAATATCAATTTTTGTTACTGAACAAGTAATCCTTTTTTGCTCATATTTTACGAGTTTTCCCTTATCATTTTCTTTGCAGGTGCCTCCGAAGAGAGAGATCAAACAGGATACTTCTGAATATGAGCGTATCGCTCTTCTTTCTCCATCTGATGTCTCTGATAAGCGGAGCTGAGCTTTGGGATCATCATTGCTTTATTCCGGCCATCCTATTACACTACTTCCTCTTAAGTTCAATCAGCTGGATGCTCGTGGAGGCACTTCACATGTACAGCCTATTAATCTGTGTCTTCGTTCAGCCTCAGTCCAAGTTCCTGACCAAGCGGTCCATCTTTGCTTGGGGTAAAAATTCTTTGACATTTGAGCATATGTGTGTGCACTCGGAGGCAAGGTGGAGTAGGTAATTATCACCTATACGTACTGTGTGAGAAGTCTGAAGGTGACAACCATCATGTCCATCAGGCGTTTTGTGGTCTTGTCCAGCTGCTTTCTAACGGATAGCTCATGTGACCAGGCCACACTATTGTTGGCTTCATCATGTACAGTATTATAGCGGACACGGCTTAATTGACCCCTCCCTGCCGCTTAATGTGGCACTTGAGCCCATATCTTTTCTTTACTATCAACCATCTAACTTGTTAAGGGTTTTGCCTAAGGACCCATGCTGACTTCTCACAGTGAGGGACAATAATTTTGACAGTTGTTGGCGTAGAGAACATATTATTAATAATTATTTTTATGTGTCAAAAGGTCTATCATTTCACTCATAGGATTCCTGAGTAGCCTGTAGGTGGTTCAATGAATGACAGTGTGAGTACGGTTGTTTCCGTTTGATTAATGTTTTGGACCTTGTGCCTACATGTTTGCTTGTTAGAGTTGTCAAGAGGAAAAATGTTATGACGTGGCCTTCAAGTGCATGCACACGTCCATTTTCATGCGCTACTGCAATCACAGCGACATCAGCACTAATGCCCCCGTATGTATTCTTCCATACAGAGGTAGTGTGATAAGGTGTCAAACTTCCTACAACTGCAAATATAGACATCACAAAAAAGGTTTGGTAGTCATGAAAATCCGAAGGATTAAGCTGGTATTTCAAGCTCCCCGCATCCCTTATCATACTCTCATTACCTTTCCCACCATACGAAAATCCTTTCTCGACATCTTAAGACTTGGTAAGACCGGATAATATAAAACGCCATTATTATTACCGTATGCTGCAGAGGCAATGGAAATGGTTGCTTGCCCCATGTGAAATACTCAGTTACTTTAGCCGTATTAGCTTGTGCTTGTAGTAGTAACAACAGTGAAAATTTCTATGGGAGATTTCTTTACACTTTTGTCTTAAAAGTCTTCCCATACTTAAAAATACAACTTGTAAGCTGTCGAGATGACCGTCTACCTGTGTTGAGCCGTGGGGAAGACTGCTTCATCAGTTGTCGTGTCTAGGTAGAATTCACTCTCTCATAGTTGGCACGACTTGAGAAAAGGAACTGTCTTTTATTTCTAAAACTTTTTAGCAATCATCATCATTTTTGTAAGCCTTGCAGCCTTCTATTTTTTCAGATAATTGTTACCATAATATATTTTATCGTAAGCCTGGCTTGGATAAGGACATGGGAAAATATCAAACAGGGTACATTCATGGATGAGTATGTGCACGTATGACAACGGCAACACACTTCAGACAAGAACCATTTTTCTCGGTTCAAATGTGTGGGACTTCAAAATCGTAGGACATGTCACTATGGCGAAGTCGATGGTATAACCGTCCGTTCCTTCCCTCGCATTTAGTCTTATTACAGTCTGTATGTGTGCCACTGATGTAAGGCGAGAATGTTTTGGTTTTCCTCAAGTGGTCAGACGAGTTGGGTAAACGAAGAAAAGTTGGATGTAGCTGTAACAGGGATTTAAGTCAGCCCAAGAATTTTTGCAAATAACTGTTTGCTGTTGTCATATTCCTCTCTTTCTCATTACAAACGAATTGGACTTGTTGCATCCCTACTGATCATGACTCTTATAACGATAGTAGTGTTGGCCTTCTTGTGATGGAAGTAAAAAGACAGTCATCTTCTGGAAAAAGTAATTGTAGGTAATTTACAATTCGCTCAGTATGATCGCTATTGATTCTCCATCAGGAGTGTGTATACGCAGTAACAGCCATAACGATTGCAAAAAGTGGAAATTTCAGGTAGTTATTTGTCTGCATTTTTTCTGCTAGCATGTGAATCATTCACAAATATGTTCATTCATTTAAAGACAGGACGAAGAAAGGATGAAAATACATTGTTAAGAGAATGATGCAGTAGAACTGAAATTTGATTTGTGGTTGGGAAATCATTGGAATGACAACGGGGTCTCGGGGCAAATGATCGTGAATAATTTAATGGAATTAGGTTTTGCATTGAACGATTGCATGGCGCAGTAGTAATGATGATTGCTGCTCATTGTATAAATTTACGTGTATGTAACTTGTGCACACAGGATTGCCACTGGTGGTCGTGACAATTTCTTCCTGCTTGGATCCGAAGGTGTACTATTCTGGTAGGGGTGAATGGTGCATAATGGCAGCTCATCTGAATTTGCCCATGTACTATGTGAGTTATTTGGGACCGGCGGCGCTGATGCTTCTAATCAACTGCTTCATCTTCATACGAATTTTCAAAGTCCTCTGTCAGCAGAGTGCTAATGTCAGGAAGCAGTCCAACGTGATATCCTGTGAAAAGTCCAATAAGTCGGCAGAGGGTAAGAGTAAGAGGAAGACACAAAAGAATGTTGACGGCAGCGGTGGTGGCCTCGGCTCAGCAACAGGCAGGTTCGACTGGACGTCAATCAATTCAACAGGTTTTCTTAACATCTCTCCAACGCAAGTCAAAGGAGCCATGACAGTGATGGTCTTACTTGGAGTGGGGTGGACGCTAGGATTCTTGGCTATCGGACCGTTTGAGCTTGTTTTCCGCTACCTCTTCTGCCTATGTAATGCAGGTCAAGGAGTTCTCATCTTTCTCTTCCGAGTTCTCCTTCATCCACAGGTAGGTTGTCACATTACACGTCAGCCGCAAAGATGCATGGCCACAATTTATGACTTCTTCCTACGTATCTGAGCGCTGAAACTCATGTCAAGTACAAGTAACTATAGTTTCACGCCAACACGGGATGATTCCTCTGTTCATTCTTTTGATCTGTCACAAAATCAATTAAAAAATTATGAAACAGCTTAATATTAAGATGATAGAATTTAGTCAGGGAAAGGATGCGAGAGAATACGGCAGTCACGCTGTGACATCACATGGATAACATGTACAAAATGACGTTATGTACCGTACCAAAGAAATTTGAAGATGTACTTTCCATTAGTTACGCACACATACTGTTTTTGCTGCAGCTACTATACCAGTTGCAGCGACTGCAGAAGTGTAAGTATTGCGAGCGAAATGGCCACGGGCAATGCAATCATTATGAGCCCCTTCCAGACCATTATGTCTTTAGCTGATTCTAGGCAAAAAGTCCTTGCCAACACTTTTTGTCCTCTTTGTAAAAATGGAAAGAGACACATTTAAGTTGACAAAATTAATGAGCAAATGTCCAAAAATGAGAAAGAGTTTTCTCAAATGACTCGAGCATCCGAGCAACTCCTTCTACCTGGGTAGTAACGATAATGATGATGATTCTTATATGGAACGATCGTTACATGTTGTGAACATTAGGATGATCATTCGTCTTATGACATGATGATCATAATATTCTTTGCAGGCATGCCGGACTTGGAGAAAAGCCGTGATATCAGGTTTTTCATTCGACTCGGACCTCACAAGTTTCGTCTCATCCTCTCGGAAAAGCCGGAGTGGTTCAAGTTCCTCATCCACGCCCACCTTCATATCTCCCTCCAGCTCTGCTGCAAATACCTTGACCCGATCCAATCCAAAATTGGCCAAGACACTTGCTAATTTCCTTCAGGTTACCAAGATAGCTTCTTCGGAAGACCTCACGAGCTCCACTGCTCCTGTTGTGAATAATGCCCACGGGAGTGAATTTTGTGCTGAAGCCAAGCTCCCGCTATAACTTGAGCTTTGCAAGGAGACACCCAAGAAAGAGAAGTCGAGCGCGTTCTGCCCTACGCTGCCCCAAGGGATAATTTATGTCTATATGTTCGTATGCACACATGTGTAAACAAGTATCTGTAGTTTGACTTACATCTTCGCTGTATCTTCTTTATCATACACTTGGATTTGACTTGTAGTATGTTCGTCATCAACGCCTTGTCTGCGGGTACGAAAGATTTGACCTTCCTATCCAACCGTTCCCGCAATTTAAAATGACTATGTATCAGAGATAATTCAATATATCATTTGCCATTGGCGATGAATTCAAAATCACAATAACGTTCCCATACTGAGAGCGCAATTGTCACCTGGTTAGTACCACACACAGGTCCTTCCGATGCGCTCCCCAAAGCTCTCCCACGCAGCTGTAATTAATATCAACTACTTCTCCCCACCTCAAAACACGTCTACGTTTGACAACTCTTGTCAATGGTACTGCACGCTCCACCTGCAAGTTCAATGTCTTGTCCTGCTTATTTTCATATCTCGTACTTCATCAATATGCCTCTGTAGACAAGTTGGCACCGACCGTGTGCAGGGGAGTGTGCTAGTGCTAATGCAATTCACTTACTTCCGATTTCCAGTAATTGTTCCCTGTACTAAGGAGTAAAATGGAAATTATGAGGAGAGGCATCGTTACCGAGAAAATGCCGAAAGAAGGAAAAGCTTGTATTAGGTACAATTCCTGCTTTGGCAGCAGTTGGATTTATTTCGTCTGTGTATCATTATTGGTCACACGGTGTACTTAATAAATTAGTGGTATATGCACGTACAAAATAATACGTTAAATGTAATAAATAATAAATAAATCAACAATATAACAAACAAAAATGCCTTCAATTGATTATTGTTCCAACGCGCGCTTTCCTGGCAAACGAAAAATAAATAAAGTTGTTGTCGTGTCAACAGTGTAATAAATAACATTTCACATATACTAGCAAATAAGTCGTTACCTTAAGAGTAATATTTACGATTACATTAACAATAAATAGGAGCTTCTACAATCACGGAACAGTTACATACTCTAATGTGCAAGCATGCCCATCACTTATCCATCGTCACACGCATGAAGCACAAGGTACAAAGTTTGATTTCGGAACAAGCATTTTATAGGAATGATGATTACTCTACTGTAATACATATAAACGCAACAAACACATGCTCATGTTCCTCCGAAACAGACGTCATACTCATTGTTGCAGAAAACCAAGTCGCCAGAGACGAGACAACCGAAGCCATATATTCCAAGAAAATCTCTCTCACTATACCCAACCATCAAGAAACCACCGTTGGGGCTTACATAATTTTAAAGAGGAGACTTTTCAGATGGTTGTTGCGCGCAGACCGAACACCGCCTGACGGGACACGAATCACACACACACACACTATTAGGCACGGTTATGTGTGAACATGCGAGAGTGCAAATGTGAACGAGAGCCAGAAAATTGCATGTTTCCGAGTCATTTGGACCTCATGTGTAAAGTTCTCAAGGGTCAGCCACGGTAACCGTAGGATGGAAAAGGTTAAACAAAATCTAATATGGCTTTCCCGAGCAGGTAAGTGTAGTCTCTACTCATTTCCTCGTGCACATTACTCATAAATACAAGACCAAGATGGTCAAACTGATCATTTGCCCTACTCCCTCTGATGATGACGTTTTGACGTTTAGGCAATGTTTCCCCGGATTCTACACGGATAGATCTACCAACAAGTTGTTTAATTTGAGTGTACTTATGTCGATCCGAAACACTGTGGCATTGGGAATATTCGTTGCACGATTACTTATGATGAGGTATCAGTTGCTGGTACTACTTGAGCATTAAGCAGTATTTTTGTGTGCGAACGTGGGAAAAATGATGATGATTCGAGGAACTTAAGGAGCGTCTCATTAGTACTATCATTGCTGTGCAAATTGCAGTCTCAGCACAGAAGAAATGAGGCATTTATCCCAACAATTGAAGCCTTCCTAAGTGATAACTTGTAACGCTTTGCAAAAAAAATCACGCTGACTAGTGCGTCTTCACATAATAGGATCGCTGTACATCTTCGTAATCATTTGTCTGCATAGATTGATGGTCTTTTTGCTCACCTTTACACAGCTAATACTTATTGCTGATTTCCGGTGCTACATACACAAGCATAAGTTTGTATTTCCATGGTATGTGGTGGATTTGACATTAAGCAGATATTCTACAAAAGTCAAGTTGAATGTCTTTCTTTGTTGGCCATGGCTGTCAGAAAACTGCTCAGCACTGCCTCCTACATGCTCAGTCAGTGCAATGACACAAGGCTTGCCATCACATATACGCGGATAAGTCCTTTTAACTTTTACACTGGAAACTATCTCAGTCAACAATATGCAGAGACGTAGAGACTCAACAAACAGGAACAACGACACATGCATTAATTCAAGCTGAGATGAACGCTGAATTCAAATCTCCATCATTCATCCTTGCTCTTACGTTCACAAAAACACATAATTAAAAACTCTGTTCACCGTGAAACCGGTTTCCCAAAGTAGTCACTCCTGATCTCCAGACCATGACCTTCTTTATTGTTTCCCTAATGGGTTTCGGCACTGGTGACGGGTCTGGTGCCATCGTAATATTGCCATCATCGCAATTAAAGGCTGGCTCTCTCCCAACTAAATCAATCCACTTTACCACTACAAGGAAGAGTAGGAAATCCAGTCTTTAACTGAAGGCTGAATTACTTCAAGTTAAGAATTTAAGAGTAAGTGCAGTACCTCTAGCCGACCATCCTTCCTTTTACATAAAATTGACAGATATTTATGCTAGTCCTACTAAAGCCACAAGTACATAGAGATGGTACGCACATCAAACTTTCAATTCCAACACTGCTCATAAATTCACTCATAAATGCAATTCAAGAAACATCTTATTAGTTCGCACGAATTCATGAACTTGTCATTGCTGCATTCAGGATTAGCGGTATGTGCTTCTCGGATCAGAACGAAATAGT
Organism: Deuterosminthurus bicinctus; assembly: GCA_034698825.1. NCBI lineage: Eukaryota > Metazoa > Arthropoda > Collembola > Symphypleona > Bourletiellidae > Deuterosminthurus > Deuterosminthurus bicinctus. Next base: position 10,676 of record JAQIWI010000351.1, on the reverse strand, counting down.
GAGAATGTGTCCGTGCAAAGCACATACCAGACATTCAAATTAGTAGGGACGTTTAGGACCTATCGGGTGTCCAAAAATGGCTGGTTCACAGGGCCGAATCAGTAATTTTGATCGTTCCACAACTCCAAAATACCAGTAAACAGTGGGGTATTCTGCGTAAGCTGTACGGCACCTTACCAGTTCAATGTCTGACATAACCTTAACGTTTATAGTTATGGTAGTTAGTGCTTAGTGTACTTTAAAAATCAGCCTGGGGGATTTTATTAGGGCAAATCAGCAGCACTGTTGTGTATTCCATTAAGATAGAACGGGAAATGAACTTTAAAGCAGTATACATACGGATACTTGTGAATTACTTCGGATCAGTATTACTGCTTCATGTGCTGTCGTGTAGTGATTTACAGCAGCATGAGAGTGTGTGGACAATTTGGCCATCATAGTTTCCTCCTCCATTTCCGCCTGCTGATACCGTTAAATTCCCGCGCTATCCCTGCACAGTACAACAGCTAATTACGCTGAAAATCATTGCCATCTTCATTTGGAAGCTCCAAAAAATTATCATTTTTGTCATAACAGCTATTACCTTACCTCTAATTGCAATTATTATTTGTGCACACCCCCCGTAAAGCACACGAGACTAAGACTCTCATAACTCAAGTATAGCTTGTTATGATGCAACCGGTAACCTCTTGATACAGAGCAGCATAGGGTTATATCTGATTGCCATTTTGTGGCAGTTAAATACGACTAATTCGCTTGTATATCACTACTGCAGCGCAACTCTGCAAAAGAGTGAACACAGAGAATGCACTCGGGAAGGCCGTTGATAACCCTAGGCTAGACTTAAGAACGGGAAATAGGTCGGTGTCAAAGTATTTAGTAACTGCCTTATGACAAGTCGAACAAAGTTCAAACGGTCGTCATACCGTACATTATATTGCCCATAAAGCAGATTTAATTTCGGACAGACAGTGCTAAACTGGTTTTGCATAATGCATTCATGTTTTTTCTTCTACCCTCCAAAAGCTCTGTTGATGTACATAGCAAGCTATACTTGAGTGGCTTTATTACGATCCCTAAAAATGTACGTTCTGCATATGTGTGAGAGAGGAATGCTCCTTCGTAAGATCATCCGGAAGTTCCGTAGTGTAGCGTGTGTGTGTGTGTGTTTGATCTTCCTTCCCATCAATTTAATTACTTCGATGTACATAAGCTGCTTGTTGTATGTATTTACACTAAAGTATACGATTTACACGTGCAAAAGCTACACCAAACTGTTAGCAGCTGTGTTATACACCCATACTACTCAGTGTACTGAATCTTTTAACATCTACCCAGTTATCGCGTGTATTTAAGTCCACAATTACACAACGTCTGCTTCAGTAGTCCGTTGTTCGCAGACTTATCAACCATTGCAGCAAACCATACCGTCTGTAGAAAAGTTTTTTCTTGGAATTCCACACTACCGCCATTGCCATACAGAGCGGCGAGGAAAAAAGCCAAACACACGCAGAATGGACCTATAAGTCTGACTCCAGAACTTCAATAAATTACAAAGGTTCTTTAGATGGTTAACATACTCATAATAATATATAATACTCTTCGCTCACAGATAAAAATCACAATATACGAACCAGTAGTAATTTCCCCGGTGATTGCTTACTTGTAAGGTCTATACTACCATTTCCACCACCAGGCCAACACCACAACCAAGATACAATAAAATAATAAACCCAATCGATCAAGAGTAGAACATGAATGTGCCGGACTACCGCACAACAAAATATTACATGCAGGTTTTTTCTGTGCCAGATGGCCATTTATGTATGTGTTTTTTGGAGAACATAGGACAGGACCATTGAAAATCAAAGTTCTCAAGACATATTAGAGTGTTTCAGAGGTAGAGAGATCCGCACAGAGTTACTATTTTTACGCATGATTTAAAGCTTACATGCTTATGAGAGTCTAGGTAGCGTTGGCATGTCACCACTGACCTGCCGTAGGAATTTCCTTGAGAACTGCTGGTGTTGATGAAGCTGTGTGGACGGTGTGGGTGTGGAGGGATAAAAGTACTGTGATGGACTTATAATACTGGCCTCGTCGAATTTCGATGAGGAACGCTTCCTCCTCCAGATGTATAGCCAGGCTGAGATTACGGCAATCTGAATGGCAAGCAGGATGAAACCGCAGAGGAGAATACCCATGCTACTGACGCAGGAACTTGTACCGGCTCTGGTCACACCTCCACGAGCCCAGCCGCCATCCTCATTCCGACTCTCGCGACTCTCAGGCTCGTCCTCAAACCTTATTTTATCTGCAATTCTAATTCTGTTGACCACAAGGAGGTTTTCTGGGGTTTTGGCACTTGATTGGTTGTCTTCAGCAGCGCTTGTCGGCCAGCTACGTCGTCGCCTTCTGCCAAAAGATTTCGCCTCCAGTAAGCCGCCTGTGGATGGGTCAGCCGGGAGTGAGCAGTCCACCGGTTGACAGGAAGGCAGACAAGGTGTGAGAAGAGCTTGGAACTGAACGACTGGGGACGTTGGAAACTTGAATGCCTCAAATGGGGCTTCTAATGCTTTCCCACTTCCAGTAATCTGGCTCACAGAGCCCATGATGGAAGGATCTGTGGGACATCCTCGCGCATCAATAAGTACAATTTCTGCTCCATCAGATCCATCCATGGCGATTAATTCCCTCACGAAGATCTCATAGGGACTGTTCTGATCCACAATTTCAAAGCGGAGAGACAGTGGATCTCCGACCTGTGAATCATATTAGAAAAGAAGTTTGCGTTGAATTTATTGCTAATAGTTTGGTCTGTCTAACTTTTGTATTGACTTGTGAGAAATATTGACCAAAATCTCCAAAAATTGCCCACGGCGACTTTCAGAAAGTAAACAAATGAAATGTTCTCTGCGTAAAGCTTGATATCATCATTGCCAAACTTGTAAGCTGTGATCGGTTTTACTTTGATGCTGAGTTCTAGCGAGTATAATAATTAAATAAGGTAATCTCAAACTGCACCTAGCATTCAACAGGAGAAGAGCTATGCAACTTAAATGATTCATTTTACTGTTGAATTCTATGTAATAAAAAATATGCACAACGCACTAGAAGTTAATTTTCTACGTGACAACCTCTCACAAATCACATCACTTAATCCCAGAGGTCAGTTGGAAATTTTAAGTAAATAATGCGATCGAGTACCAAAGTGACCCGCAAATATTTAAGGTGTAATTTAAAATAAGTACATACCTGTGCCATACTAATGTCCCCGCCAACACGATCTGTGATTCGCATGGTCACATTAGGAGCAGGTACAACGGCTGACTCACTAGCCATGGATTGAATCCTGCCATTAACTTGGAGCTCAATGCCATGAGCTACACTTCTATTTTCAAGGTGGAAGGAGCATCGCAGAGCAAATCCTAAATCAGAGCTAGTCATGATTTGATCATGATGTTGGAGGACGACATCAGCAGCAAATCTTCCGGGTTCTTCCTGCTTCACCCCACAAGCTGGGTCAGCGTAGTCCATTATCATCTCGAAAGTCGTGCTGTTGACGACGTCAACCATACAAGCATTTGGTCTTGCTCGAGAGTACATCTTTCCATTAAAAACTCTATTGGTGGTTAGCCGAGCTCGTAAATGGTCTGCGAGGCAGTCCAAAGAGACATTGTAACAAGCTCCACGCTCCCAAGACGTACTTTGATTCATCAACAAGTAAGGCTCCTCCACTTGAGTGACAGTTACTGAAGCGTGATGGCTCAGACGACAGACACCCTCGAAATTGAAAGTGTGACATCTGAACGGAGCATCGAGGCAGAGCTGGCGACATTCTTCCATAGTGTTCACGTCCTCATGCAAGGCGTCCACAGTCTTGAGCAAACGGTTTTCAATTTTTTTAAATTCACACATTTTGCTCGGCTCGTCCACACATTGACTTTCCATGTAGTCCAGATTTGGCTCAGCTATAAATCTGGACGGCTGATTTAGGGTATACCGATCCACTTCACTCATCGTACAGGTACCAGCCTCGGCATCCCACCACGAAGATCTGTAGAGAAAAATACGTTGACGATTAACAGAAACGTACCCACATAAGTAATAATCTTTCTGGTAATATTTTCTCTGAAAGACTTTGTTCCTACATACTTAGACAAGAAATGAAATGAATACGATGTTTTATGGGTACAGCTTTGAGGTGGCTGCCTTCCAGTTGTAGGATAAAGGCTATGGTTATTATAAACAAGCAGGTGCGAAAATCCTTAAAGAAAAACCGGCGGAAAAGAGACCTGAATAACTCGGACATGTTTGCTCAGAATTGATGTCTCGTACAATGAGGGGAAGTAGTACAGGTAGTCATTATGTGCACCTACGGCTTACTGGCAGGAATCCAAGCAATGTGTCAGCCTTGTGTGTGTACGTGTAACTTTAACTTTGAAGACGGCGGAAACTGGGTGACGAATGATACTGTGTTTCGGAAGCATAGCCGCATCAAACAAACAATTAATCGTGTGGCTACATGCGGGCTTCCTCAATCAATTTACTTGCATTCTCATGTTCAATTTCTATTGCATGTATAAATTTCATTTTGCAGATCAGACGGCTCCTTTTCAATTCCCCTGTGGTACACACACAGTCCATCGCACGCTTAGATATGCAAAAGAATTCCGTTAGGAAGTGATGAGGCCGCACCTAGACTGCCCCACGGCAATGTTGGTAAACTATCCCGTTTGGCCTTCTGGCCTTGCCTCCTCTCAAGAAACCATGGATAAAAGCCATTGACCACAATAACCTACTAAGTGTGCATGTATGTCTGCAAGTCCAAACAATATATGCGTAAGATCCCAAATGTGTGTGTGGGTTACTTTTAAGTATTCTCACGCTACACTCTGCATTGATTCTCCCCTACAATTATGCAAGATTACTCGTCTCCACAAATTACAGCAACTTCATGTCGAGGAAAACATGTTTTCAGAAATCGTTGGAGTTTTCCCTACTTCCTCTTTGTGTAACTCATTATCTGACACTCTACTTGTTAATCTGAAAAAAATCCCACTGAAAAATCAATGTAATATAATCCGCAGAAAGCACAAAAGCTATCGCCATCCGAACGAAGGGCCTTCCTCTGGGCAGATGGTCTCATCAACTTGCGGGTCTAAAGCGATTATCAACAGTGATTTTTTAGTACTTTCAGTTCCTGTGGTATGGTATGTCGCTGTCCCGGTGGTCGATATTTTTCACCTCCTAGCAATAAGATTTGGAGTTGTGTAAATAAATAAGTTCGCTAGTTTTATGATAGTAAGCTCTTAATATTGAGCACTACTGATCATGGATTTCTCATTCAACTATTTTAGGAATGTGAACAAACTCTTTTTCAATAAGGTGACATCTCGTTTCGACGTCGCATTTTCCCTTCAGTTTCTCCAAATTTTCAAAAATCTTATTGTGTCCCATACTGGAACTATAAAATGCATCTAGAGGTCACACTAGACGTGCGGTGAGGTGGTAGTATGCCTAACTGTTTGATCTGTTCCGATTTCCTGGATGACCGCGCGAGATCACTTGACAGTGTTACGCACAGTTAATCCATATAAATCTATTGCACTATTTTTATTACTACGATTGATACCACCATTAAAGCTTTTAAGCTTTCCATCGAGTCGACATAACTATTTATAATGCGTGTGGTATTGTTGTCAGATGATGAACCTATATTACTAAGAATACGTTGTTTTTAATCGTTATTACCTGCATGAGAATTCCCGCTCTTGAATACAAGCATCAAGACAAGCCATTCTTGTAGGCATTTGCATCTGCTTCCTGCCAGCGTCATCAATAACGTAACCACGCACCAACTCAAAGGCCCATGGACGACCACAGCTCCTTGCACTGGGCAGACAGAGCTTTTGAGCGTACATAGTAAACACAGGAAATTGGGACTTCATCATTCCATCTGTAAAAATAGACGTTAAAGAGAGTCCATTTTAGTCTCGTCATCAAAACCAGCATCAACTCATTCAACCCTTATCATCATCATTGCACACTGATTATCGTATCACGCCCCGGTAATTAAATTTTCTTCATGCAAAAGAAGCATCTCACTGCCACTGCCACGATATATTCATAAAATTTCCCGACCAACATGCATTCATTTCACATAATGAAAGTTGCACGCGTGCAGGTCTCGTTGGCTACAAAAACGGTGTGGAAAAATCAAGAAGTTGATGAAACTACTTCCCATCTCCCTGCCTGCCGCCGATGGTGGGAAATGTGTGGACACTCAGGTTGCTATGTTTACAAAATTGAGGTCGACTTGGTGAACTTTTGACGGCGTGGAATATTTTCCCACCTTCATGGTGGCAATATGCATTTTCCCATCAATTTCATCCGATTCATAAATATAAATAACCTTGAAAGAGGGACAGAGAGATCATGTTTTCTACTTTTGTCGGATAATACAGTGCTACGAGACGATTTCGCAGTACTAGTGCCCTATACTACAATAAATTTGCACGCAGTTCTTACCGGCAACGTCAGTGTTACAAATCCCTTCGACTATGCTACAATGCAGCCGTTGTAGAAAAACCGACCATAACCTTAACCCTGCCTGCATGGATCTCAGTAGTAGTACGATGTGTCCGCCATTTTTAACGCCGTGAAGAAACTAGAATAGTATATATTGTCATTTAGGAAGAAGCTGGTGAGGTCGCCGGTTTGGTATAAATCGTGCCATGAGGCTAACGTATAACATTGTAAGTTAAACACCTTTATTTGTATTTCTGTTGCGCAGGAAAATCTAGTGACAAATGGTTAGATGTATCTCGCTCTGTTACCTCATGATTTGCTAGTCTTTGCAGTCAATTCTTATCTGTCTTCCTGTTCATCACGTACTCCTTTGAGCACTTCATACTGGTCCACTCACGTGTAATGTGTATGTATCGGCTACGAGAAGGAAGGAGAAATGATGACGAAAAGCTTAACTGTAACTCCTGTTTGCACAATTGTCGGAATGTTGCACCTATGTCGCACTCTACCTTAATACCTAGTACAAGTTTATGATTCTTAATCCAGTGAAGGGTTCACATAAGACCTAATGCCACTTGGCTCATACCACTAGCGTACATGACTCTTCTACTTCATTAAAGCTATGCAGTTATATGCACAGAGGAGATCGCAGGCTAAAAAATTGTAATCCCGCAGAAAGATGAGTCTTTTTCAGCTGCACAGAAAATCTTTACAAATTGGTCTTGGACATGCAATAATGGTGATTGGAGCAAAAAGCAATGCATGAAAGGTAGTACGGGACTCGAGGGCTCTTGCATCTTGTTTGTAATGCATGGGAAAGGCATGAAGCAACTTGCTATTTCCACCATTACCTGCAAAACTAATGGACTACATCCTTCCTTACCCTTTGTGAAATAGCAATGCTAGATGGCATTTTAGAGCCCTAGATATTGTCATCCCGCCATTGTCCGCTAGCTAGGCCACTGAAATTCACGTGGCCACAGGCGCTTGCCATCCGTGTGAAACTATTGCATTGCATGCTCACAATAACGTATATTATAAAATGTGTCTGCTGTATTCCTCATTCGCAACTATTCAAATGGTAATTATCTAATTAAATCCTACTTCTCGTCTTATTTCTTATTTGTAATATTTTTACATACTGACTTAGTGCAAGAATGCAAGCTCCATAAATATTCGAGCAGAAGTCACTTCCACTTATTTTGTGAAATAGAGCACCGACAGAAATAAGATACACATTTGAGACTTTTTGACAAATGAGTTCGCTAGTTTAAGGTTTTTGCAAAAAGCTCAATGACTTATGCTTGTGCATAATGAGCTGACCTGTAAAGTTTGTACAGGACGATCGCGCTTCCTTCCCACCACCACCACACTACAGTAATAGATTGAATTGACTGTGATACGTATAACCGCCGCTTTTCGAAGTTAATATCACATCTATGTATGCACTTGCATCAAAATTTGCTAATGGAGAGAAACTCAGCAAATATCTATGTTAGGCTGTTGCATGCGAATAATCATTGTCGAGTGTCTTGTCCTTTCATTTATCATGGTAGCTTTGGTGAAATAATCCTTTCTGAGACAACCTGAAGGTGTAGGTCATTGCATGAGGAATCAAATGTATTTATACACCCGAGCTGACAGAAGAACTGAGTCGCTAATTTTACAGCTACGATTTCACACGTACCCCATTACAGGCAAAGATAGAGCCCCATTCATGCTGTCTGTGGGCCACAAAGACACCTGGAGATTGCCTGCATTAATTATTGTTGCATGAATGTACGACAGCATAAGTGACTTTTGAATGAAGTAAGTGCATTAATGTGAAGAGCGCTCGATATATTTACCACCTTCGAGTCATTAACTGTGTGAGTATGTGTGCGCACATGTGTTCAAGTACGTATATGTGTTCCTAGTGTAATACGAAAGCGGACTAGTCGGTGTAGCTGGCTTGTGTGATAAGTGCGACGTATTTTATGACTGGTCTTGAGAAATTCCATGCAGACGAAAAGGGTGGCGTGTATTTTTATACCTACTGCAAACTGGGAAGGAAGACGTCAAGCGATAATTAAGACGTGGAAGAGTCCCGTTCAACTTGTAAATCACTGCATTCCGAGATCGATTCAGACTACCTTACTCCGACAACATCATCCGTCTTCCTATAATGAGGATACGACGACACAAGGGTTTTTAATCTGACAAATTAGTGACCAATCCTCGTTTTGTTTTACCTCAGATACCACAGAAAGTTTCTCGGTACCCTTCACACACCGATAATTGTTTGGTTAATTACTATCACACAATTTATGTGATTAGTTACTCCCATGTTTTGATTTTACGGGAGATAAACGGCTAAAAAAACGGCAGCCGAAACTGAAGAACGGCAAACAGACGCACATAAAAAGCTTTCCAGTGGCACCGAAAAAGTATAAAGCGCGACTGTAATCATTGTTATGATGACAATAAAATTCTCATCACTGTAGACAAAAAGTCTATCGACGTCAGAGTAGGAGGAGGAACAGCCCAAAACCCTTTGGCTCGTACAGTATTTTCATGTTAGATTGACAGTTGAGATCATCACGGCGCCTCGCAAAGGGCTCACGCACCCTCAGAACATGCGAAAGAAGATTAATGCGAATCCAATCTGCAATTGGTCTTGAAAGAGCGTGTGTGTTTGTGCAAGTTCCATGTCAAGGAGCCTGTGTGCAATAAACTTACAGGAATCATCCTGAATGAAATATTGCACTTAACTCCGTGCTCGAGCGAATTCACTGTTTTTGTCCCTCCCCCGAATGCTCGTATCAGCACGCATTTTGTATCGCTGGCTAGGTGGTTGCCCTTTGTTGTTGTAAAACTTTTGTCACCGGCGCAGTTATGTTGGTCCTCGTGGTGACAAGTTGGAAGCAATCATTATAGTTTAAAACTGCCAACAATTTATCAATACCTTGTTTATCTCCAGCTTGACTTCGGAAGAGAACGCAGAGTCCCGTCTCAAAATTGACCGCTTGGCAAGACTGATTGTTTTTGCAAGCATCCAGGCAGTCGGCCAACTGCAACGTTCCGGCTCGCGTTTCCAAGATATCCTGAGGTGCACTGTACATCCATCCAGTCACCAACTCAAATGTGGAATCAACTGCTGGGCAATTATTAGCGTCGTACTGAGCATTCACTACTCCTTGCAGGATAAGTAAGGGGACCACGAGCACGTGGAGTCGCGGTAACCACGACATTTTTAATGCAATAATTCTATATCCGAACGTGCAACAGGAGAAAGTCACTTGTTGTTGTGTTCAATTAAGCAAATCGGGCAATCTGATATAAAAAATTGAACAAGCACACGAGAAAGTAGATTGATGAATTTAGGAAAACGTTAATCCTCCTGTCAGAACCGATGGTGTATCTTCCTCTTCAGTGACCGCACAAGAGACCTTGGCCGCGGAGTAGCTTTCAACTTGCACACCTGTCTCACCGAGGCTGAATTCCCAACTGAGAGAAGAGATGATAATCATATGACAAAACTTTTAGAAATAATGAAAATTTTACGTGGGGAGGAATAGTGTGTCCGAGGATAAGGGGGTAGGAAGAACAAGGAGGGTCTCGTACAAGAGTTCCTGGTTAAGGTGTACGGCCTCAGGCTCTTTCTTCTCTCTCTCTTCACTCGCATACTCACTCACTTCTCGCTTGATATAATGGAAGTTGAGACCAAGTGCCGTTAATTCTCATACATTCAACCCACATGAGTGCGAATGGGAATGGAAAACTAATGTGAATTACCAGGAAAGGAGAGGAGACTTTGTGCACGTATATGTCTCACAGGGATGATGGTGGCAGCAGAAGCTTATATATTCTTCTCTTACGCCCCTTCACAAAGCATTTAAATGTCCTCTGTATAATATCCTCACCTCATCACCTCTTCAGTTGGCGTTGCAAATTTAAGACAAATTTACATTCGTCTCTTCACAGGAGCTCATATAGCAAGTTAAGGAGGTGGAGAAGAGCATAATCATCCCATGATACATATTCAAAAGTACGTACAGTAGTCTTGTTTTTAGTTCCTTCCCTAATACATAACGCACAAAATAGTGATCACTGATTCGCTCATTATCACGGTAATGAGATGTGAGAAGGCCTTTCCGGACCTCTTA
>JAQIWI010000350.1:0-37261 GCA_034698825.1 Deuterosminthurus bicinctus | reverse complement strand
AATTAATGCTAGGAAAATCCGGACGACAAAAAGCTATCAATTCTTCCCTCTTCCAATCCATTTTCACCCCTTTGAGAGCTGCTTTGGCATATGCAGTCCGATCTGACACGCTTATGATGTACTCTCAGGCTTCCTTAGCTGCCTGAAGAGTTTCCGAAACATTACGCAAAGAGGTTTAAAACTGTTTTGTACACATTTTTCACGAATTTAACGGGTAGTGCTTGCTTATTGGCAAGCTTGAGAGTTGAGGGAAAAATAAGCTTTTATGTGTGCGTTTGTACATCATGACATTACCGTCATAACGGAATGACATCTTGTCTGTCAAAAGCTCAGTGTGATGGGTTTTGCAAATACGATTTCCTCATTCATGGTTTTCTATAATAAACATACAAACAATCGTCACACTGAGCAAAGTACTACACACATGCACACACGCAACCCCTGAAGCCTGAAAGTAATTCGTTATTTCATATTCTCATCACGAGAGGCAGGAATCCACTTAAAATCTATCACGTCATATTGTTGACTTTTCCACCGCCAAGTTGACTCATACAAATCCGACGGTGCTTTTCATCTTCGTGGTTGTTGCCTGAACGGTGGAAGGAGACAGAGATTGTTCAATGGCATACTGAAAAGCAGGGCTTCAGATGCTCATCCTACCTACCTAAAGGTGAACATAACAGTCTCATTTATCCTCCATTTTCCATTGCAGTCCCCATCCCCAGAAACTACGAGACTTTTTTCTGACAGAAAAAAGGCTTGAAATTGGAGCCTTATTCAGATGTCAAGAAATTTGGTCTTTAAATTTGGAAGGAAAAACGAAATGGGAGCTGGCAGTAGTGCCTTTGCTATGTATTCAATGTACAGTTGGAATTCACACATTATATGGATTACTGGCATGCGGGCAAGAGTCATGGTCATCGAATGGAAGAAATGTACATAACACACTCGCCTTTGTGTGTGCCACATCGCCCTTGCAGAATCGCACTTGTCTTGCAAAATGATGACAGGGCAAGAGGCAGAAACAAAAATCGAGTGAGCTAGTTTGGAAAGGCTAGCGCAATTTTCACCAGACTGAGTAAAACAGGACACATGAGACGAGGTTTCTTCAGCAAATAATCTGATTCCGCTGGTGTTCATATTGCAAGGAGTTAATACAGAAATAGATGTTACAGAAGAAGACACCCCTCCCCTATATCGTATCCCTAGGGCAAGGTCCATTGTATATTCGCCCGTTTACATTATCTGGGCCTTTGCATCTACTATCTACATATGCACTAGTATTCTTTATCCTTCCCATGGAAGCCTGCGGAAACATCGTGAAAGAGTGAGGAAGGAAAAGGCCATAGTAGCCCAACACCTTGGGAAAGATTGAGCAAATTTATGCACATTCCTTGCCTCTGATAGAATACTAAAAACAACTATTTGGCTAATATAGTCTTGTACTGCTTACTTCTGCTACATGGAATGGTTGCACAGAACATATGCTTCTGTCTCTGTCTTAATCCTCCACACGCTGCTGACTCAATATGAATTCATAGAATGCCATATGTCCTCCCGGCTCTTGTCCTGATTCACTGGACTCAGTTTTATCTACCCATACATCTTCACTTACAAATGTATAACCCTTGCAGAATGCTCTGCTTTCCTCCATTTGAGGATTAGACAAAATGCATTTGCATACTGAGTTCGTTCCTCAACACCTCACTCGCGGGCTTATTTGTCCTTAAGACAGAGTGCGTATGGAATGTCATGCATAAAGTAACGTGAGCTGAATGCATTAGTTAAGAGTAAGGTTCTTATGCATGCAAAATGTTCAAGCAAATTCAGTCCAAAAACCCTTCCAGTAGTCACTCAGCCTCCACAGGCACAGGTAACCGTCTTTTGTGCTACATTCAAAGGAACAGAAATAATTGCAAGATGCAAGAGGAATAATTATATTACACATGTACATAACCACTTTCTATGTTTCTGTGTAATCGGTCTGGTTGACCAACCCGATTGCATGCATGTAATTTAGGCGTGGCGTAAGCTAAATTGGATTACTTGCTTCTGTATAAAACCTGCGTACTTAAAAGGACAAGAAATAGAAAGGGTCTGTTACTAACAGGAAATTACAAATCCATTCTCATTTCACTGTACTGTTACGTCTCATATGAACATATGTACGCACGAAAGCTGGCTTTACTTAAGTGCAATGTATACTAGTTCGTAACATTGTGATGCAGTTTATAAAAGCCCGCAGCTTGTACTCACTTTGTGTCAACACTGTGCTTTCCCTGTACCGGTTTCTGCTAAATATGCGCTATTCTAGCACTTAATTATTGTGGCTTAGTTTCGAAGGACCAGCTCGGCGTGAACAATAGCATTAGCAATCTCATCTCATACTTATATGCACGTAGATGACGCGGCTTTTATTGTCGTTAGCGGAGCAAATTGACGTAAAGTCATTATATGACAAGAGTAAGACAGGGAATAGCAGATTTCTATTTAAATTAGTAACAAGATTGATAAAATATTACAAATTTCAATTCATCATAAATATCATCATTTTAGTCGTAGCTATAAAACAGTTCTCACTTTTTTGCAGCTATAGTGAGGACACCATTAAGCCATTTCTCGTCCTTGGTCACCCTTTTCACCCAATCCTGATTATCTGCCATCATAACTTAGGGCAATACACTAGCATTTCTCTAACTCGCAGCAGGCTTGTCCAGAACGTGCCTCCTTTGTTGTCTCGTGCAATTGTGTCCCTCTGTACCCTTCAATGGTTGTAATGTACGATAGGAAACTAACCAACTAAACTCATGAATATTTCGTGTGGTCATCAGAATTACTAAAATGACACAAATACCATAACACGTACTACTCCAATCTCATTTGAAGGCTTATTTTGGAATTTCCATGTCCTCTTTCTTCTCATGTTACGAAGTCATAGAGCTGACGATTCGGCTTTCAAAGACTCAAGTGAAATCTCATTTATCAACTGGAAACTCTGAAATTAAGCTCGTGCTAGTCCCTCGATCGAAAATCGAGACGTAGCAATCTCAATAACATTTACTAACATTAAAATGTTGCCATCATGGCAGACTTGTGAGAATGTCCCCATAGTCAAAGCAGATCGTAGCTCCGTGAGCTGTAGGATAACCCACGGTTTAGTAATAGCCACATCTATGTCAATTCCTAAATATAATAAGCACAGATAGGGCAATGTTAGTACTGCGATTTCTACCAGACACCATGTCTCCGAATCACCCTTGTAATCCTTCTCCACCATCACTTTCTCACGATACAGATCCAACGATCCAAGCAAAGGAAATGACAAAACTCAAGGAGGAAATCAACTATCTGGAATCTTCCGGCTTGCATACTCACGAGGGCAGTACGACTACGGAGCCAGAAAAGTTTACGACATCGTAAAGAGGCGAAGCTTGCTTTACAATCTACCAGTTCCCTGTCTTCCTATTATTTTGCTTTGCGTTTTACTCAGCTTCAAGCTCGTAAAATTTCCGTGCCGAATTTTTAGTTATGATAACTTAAGGGAGGCTCAAATATACATCTACTTTGCCGAATGCGCAAGCTGGCGTCATTTTATTTCGCTACGCGAGGAAATCTGTGTACTAATTATGAAAGGTGTATGCTTTTAAATTGAAACCTCCCTGCGTTGTGCGTGCGTTTTTGAGCGTTTCCAACTACGGAAGTACGCCCTCACAAACACTAGTATCTCAAAGTTATGCGTTCCTGTATTGTTTCATTTTTGCGTTAAGGAGCGAAGATCCGCACACACCACACGTATTTTCGGGTAACACAGGGCACAATCTTTATTCACACGCACATGCCTCTATGCGCGAGAAGGTATTTCATAAAAAAAAGTTCATCTGTCTTTCTCCTGATATCTGGTCTCTCATGAGTACCTGAATTTAACGCAGTAGATCTAGTCTTTCCAGGACGATTAGATGTAATATGGTTGGCACAATTTACAGTTTTCCATGTTAAAAATACGAATGAGCTTGGAGTAGAAGCTTGAGCACATGTTTATCCCTCTATTGGCGAACGAAAATTCTCGATAGTGACAGTGACTTCAATATTTTGTTACCATCCATGATGTGTTAAATTCTCGTTCCATATTGCGGATTTCTGATCGACTAGAGAAGTAGTGAATCGGAAACTACGAGATATTTACTCAATCAGATTTGCTTCAATCAAATGAATAACTTGCTTTCGACAAGTTGCTATGAGAGGGTTTTACTTAAATATTTTCCATCCTGAACGCCCAATATAGCTATAGTTAGCGTGATAGATAACGTATCACATGAAATTGTACGTAACTGATGAAATTTTAAATTCAAAGACAGACTAACGAATTCACAAACAAGACTCTTTACCTCCTGGTTCTTCCGACAATCTAGGAAGAATCTGTCTTCGCGCTATGATAAATTTACTCAATTACATCAAGTTTTTTACTTGATGAGAGAAAGCATAAAAGTTAATGAAAACTGCACAACGTGTTGCTTGTTGCGGTGTTGTGTAAGATTTCCTTATTTTAAGGCCGAAATTTTCCCTAAAGCCCGAAATACCAAAATTTTGGAAGCAATGTAAAATTACTGACATCTATAATTGTATGTATATTATTACTCAAGCATGAGTTTCTAGCGACTCAAGCGACGACTTTTATTACTTGAAACGAAGTGTACCTCTTTATGTATTAGAAGATACATGTGTGGAGGCTCGGACTGTAAAACAGTTAGTACGGTGTGACGTCTGCAAATGGCTTCAGAATACTTGCAACGGCAGGTGACTTTATAAACCAGATTTGCAACTCACGACTGGAGTCCATGCCTCCATACATGGTATAACTGCCTATATTTCGATAGTTATCATACGGGTGCTCTTAGCTCTGGAGAAACTATGGAGTCGACGATGCGAGAAATAGGCATCTCTTAATGGCTTGCCACAGAATCCTTTTGGTTTATCCCTAACTCGTAGTAGCACACGGTTCATCCTCATTTTCATGTCAACATTAGAGCACACACAGGGGACATGGACTGCCACCACGGCGCTCACCTGCTTTAAACTATTGATTGCTCTCTTTCTACCAACTTCAATTTCCTACTAGCCCGCAACAAAGCTGCTCTTCTTACCACCTTCGTGGAAATTTAGTATGACTACTAAGTTTTCGCGTGTCTTATTTTAAACTTGAGCGAAGCTTGGCATTACAATGGATCTCACAGAGGAGTCTTTGTCTCATTCCCAATCAAATTAAGAACTCAGCTGATCGATCTTCGTCTAGCCGCTCCAAGGTAAACGGAACAAAGTTTGAGGAGAAAGAAACGAATGCATTAAAGAATATCAGATGATTAGTTCTATGTATGCTACTAGCAGTTGTGTACACGCAGCAATGGAACTCTATTTCCATTGTCTTCTTATGTGTCGATGTACGTTGTGATACGGCTCTTTCTACGTCGTACACATAACAAAGGTTTTTCCATGAACGAATTGGCATGTCGCAATGACCCTTTATTTTATTAGTACACCATTAGTAGGGCTGGGCTACTCGTTCAAGAGAGACGAGCAGGACAAGGAGCAACGCGGGACCTTCACCGGTGAGACGTAGGGAAAACAAGAGAAAAAGCCGAGTTGATGAAGTCTCAAGTGGAAACCTATAGAGTTACTTTATAGTCGAGAGACAACTTTCTACGGATTCACAAAGACACACAATTTGTATGTGCGTATATGTATGTATGGACAGAAAGTAGAGAACTATGCAACCAGCAAGCTCCCTAATAATACTGTTAATACAAAGCCAAAGCTGAAGAAGACTGTAATCCAATTTACCATTGACCTTAGGCTCGAGTAGCTCCTCTGTGCATAGCCTTATAAAAACGACGGCTTTACACATACGATCCAAATACTAATAGCGCCTGGAAAGGACGGGGGGAAATTGCGATAAGAGGAGCATAGGTAGGAGGGAAAGGACTGAAATGTTCGATTCGTACTCTTTATAGCTTTACCCACCAAGCCATCGCCATTATTTTGCCATCCGTCGTCTCTTGATTCCCATGTTACTATCATTGATTGCTCGCCCATGTGGGAGAAATAAAGATGCACCATGTAGAGGAAGCAGAAGAGTCAAATGTGTCCTTTATTTATTGCTGCACGCACAGAAGCACACACGACTCCTCCAAATCAATGCACTTCAAATGTGTAAGAAGAAGAGCAAGAAAGCAAGTCAAATGAACACAGGGATGGTAGAGGAGAACAGAAAGTAAACTAGAACATTTCCCTCCATTTATTCCAACTTCCACCTTGGTTCTTAACACAAACAATGCAAAATGAATAAATGTTTTGAGAAAACACTGAACCAAAAGCTCCCTACAAAAGCCAGCTCAGTTCCTGCTTTTCACAGTCTCTCGTGAAAACAGCAACACTGAGGATAGCAGAGTAGAAAAAAATACACAGCACAGTTGCGTTGAAATTTCTAATCTATTCAGATACGCTTCTAAATCCTTCTGCTTTCAAAGTCATCAGCAATGTCACTCTAAATAATAATAATGCATCCTAGTTGGAGCATAATGCTAGAAAAAAAGACAGTTGGTACATGTTTTGCCACGCCATCAGAGTAGAATCAGCAGACACATATGCTAATAAAAGCCATCCTTGACTTGGCAGATTTGCTCGCAGTGATGCAAGGCATTACGCACTCACAACTACAATCACCATCAGTTCATCTTGACAAGTTTTCTCGACGGTTTATCTTCTTAGCAGCAACTAACACAGAGATATAGAGAACATCGAGGCTTTTAAATGTCGTGAACGAACATTTCTTGCATTAACTCGCTTGGTTGTGCATGTTCACAAGTGCCTGTGTTTGCAAAGGAAAGGGGCATGCTACGAAGCTATAATGTTTTACATTATGGTAATCAGTGACGCGAGGAGAAGTGTGAGAAAAATTTGTTATCCTGAATAATAATTTACTAAATTGCGTTCGGCCGAGCTAGTCTGCGCTTTCTCGTGTGGCGAGTGTAACTGCGGGCGAACACAAGGAACATTACGGGGAGGGCGAAGAGAGAGAGAGTATTGATAAAACCTGTACCAATTTCCGCTCTCCTCTAATATGATTTACTTCCAAATCCGCCAACACACCGGAGCTGTCGGCTATCATCAAAGTCGTCATCATTTCTATCACTATCCTCAATGTTGCCACCGTCAAAACAACTAATAGTCGGCAAATTAAGGAAATTACTATATCACAGATTTCATTAATTAAACCTTCGTAGTTTCCAAATTAACATGAAAAACCATCCTTCATGCAGTTTATTATCGACACTTAATGCATTCCTTTTGTTGGCTTCATCCAGAACAAACAGATGGTCCGTTTTTTCTGAAACCATCCTATAATACATGAATACATTTGGAGGATATGCAGTTAGAAATAGCATTTTGGACAAAATGATGAAGTGCTCATACAATGTGAGATGCACGAGTCTCACCTCTTCACCACTCAAAGAAAGGCATGAGTAGGGAAACACAAGAACAAGAGCAATTGGATTTAATATTCTTGTGTCTCATCCTTAGTGCTCCTCTCAGGGTTCATTAGTGAAAAGAAGAACTTTAGGCTAGCCCAAATCCTATTTACCTATTCACTATTTATCCCAGTCAATCCCTTTCCTACCGTCCTCTTACGTTTTCACTAAGCGTGCGACAATTTTACAACGTTCTTCTGATGTAATTCCACTGGCTGATCCTTGGAAGAAAAGAATTTCTTCGGACATCTTTTTGTAATAGTTTATTATCAAGTGGATAATTACACTCAGGAGTTTGCTCCTTTAGCCTGCTTCTTTGCTTCCTCCGTTACCAGGACATTCTTACACTATGCACCACATCCAGTCTTGTCTACCATTCCGGGCACTTTCACTACCGATGCCAGCTGATACGCGCGCACAGATGGCAAGGCATAACACTTGGCTCTGTTTGGCTAACATACTAGCTATTTGACAAGAAGACGGGATACAGTGTTTACTTTGTAAACGGCTCTTATTATACCAACGCTCTCAAGCCTATGCTGCAGTGAATGAACATCAGCGCCTGACAGCCACCAGCCCTTCCATTCAGTCTTCACTTAAAATAGCCTCTGCAGCCGGAAATCCAAAGGAACTAGGGACAAAATTACTCATGCCGCCTACTTCAAAAATGTAAATAGACGTAGGTCAAAGCCTGGAGACTAATGTTTAAAAGGCACAAATATGGAGCAGAGACAAGAGTACGAAATTTTGAAAACGCAGTTTTCTTTGCAGGGGCATTGCTGCGATCATGTTAGCCTGAAGATGACGGAAGCTCTATTGTCATTGACATATGCACACAAAGAGAAAGAGAGCAAGCTATTTGGAAATGAGTAACGAGATGGTAAACAGAAAATTAATCAATAAGCTTGTTCTTTCTGCTAGTGGACTCATCGACCTAGAAAATATACCAGCAAAGGAGTCAACCGGTCCCCTTTTATGCTCACTATGCTGTAGTCATAGTAATACCCGTCTTTAGTGGTGATGACAGGAGTTGTCAAAGGAGTCACCAGTAATAATAGAGACTATTTAGTGTTATCGTATATTGCTACAATACAAGAGAGCAAGGGGGACGTGAAGGCGATCCTACTCGTTCAGTCATTTGTTCTCTAGCACCATTCTGAGGACAGAGCTGATTACATGGAATTCGTGCAAATGGTCATGTCATGAAATAACTTCAAAAGTAGAGTGTCTACGGGTGACGGAATGAGGGCAAGAGGACTTTGATTTATACAACTTGCCCTTCCGAATACAATTATCACAAACTTTCTTGTCGTGCTATTCAGCGACAGAACTAGTGTGATCAAAGATGCATTCATAGAAAACCACTTTTTGATCACTAGGCTGTATTTGTCTCCCTGATGCCGCTTCAAATATTCAATACTTCTGACTCAAGAACTTGGGATTACAATCCGACTGCCAGTTTTTTAAAGCACAATTTGAGTTTTTCCTCAACGTCGTATTGTCTTTCGATTTTACCTTACAAACCCTGTGATGGGTTTGACAGTTTAAAACAAAAGAAGTTGAAGTCAGGTTCGACAAAAACATGTTCAACAGCCGAAGCTGAGTTACTCAGCTGTAGGGAAGGCTTTCACTTTGTGTCTCTGAGTATTAGAAATCTAGCAAGGCAAGGACGATATTGAATTCTCCTATTG
Organism: Deuterosminthurus bicinctus; assembly: GCA_034698825.1. NCBI lineage: Eukaryota > Metazoa > Arthropoda > Collembola > Symphypleona > Bourletiellidae > Deuterosminthurus > Deuterosminthurus bicinctus. The sequence continues at coordinate 28,047 of JAQIWI010000350.1, read as the reverse complement.
AATATGATGAGACAAGTAACGCAGACACGTTGGGTATGAGCTTTAATACGAGAGTTTTTGTCTCACCTCTCTCCAGTTTTCCCATGGATGACTGCTGCTCCTTTTTGTTTCGCTTTCTAAGTATTCGGAACCCGGACTTGGAGTGCTTCTGTACCGATCCGCTCTCACGGTGTGAGTTAGTGGATGAGTCGGAATCTTGATCTTTATTCTTGTGTACGCTGGCTCCTCCACCCATCCTGCTGGTTTATTTTGCTTGTATTTAAAATCGCGAAAAATCCTACAAGACGGCCGTGGGTCCCTGGTAGTTCCCCTTAGATTTCCCTCCTTCTAAACGTCCAGCGAAGGAGAGTTATCGACCTTCCTTTTTCACACCTTCACTTTGGTTCTATCCCGTCCACCAAATTTCCACCGGACAACAGCTTGGTTTTCTCTGATTTCCCTCTACTTTTTTTCCTCTTTCCGGCTCTGGCTGGTCAGCTAATACAACGTATCTATCACTGCTTCTCATTCAATCTCAGTTCTCGCACTTCAGCAACCACAGCCAAAGCTGTTGTTTACAAGTATCATCTTCTACCTTTTCCTTATCACAGAATACGAACCAGGACCTGAGCTACGTAAAAAATATACAACCTACGGCTGATTCCAATTACGCCCTTGTCCGGTAATACATACATGACAGCCGTCTTAAGATCCTTATCGCGTCATCCCACCACTAGTTCTGTGTGACATTTATTAAAGCGCAAATCAGGAATCCTTTTCTGTTCAACCACTTTCCACTCCAGAGGAAAACAAATCGAATTTGAGATGTCAATCGACAGCCGATAATTCTTGATAGATCAAGCCCACACTTTCTTTTTTTAAGTTGTTCAGATGACACGTCATAAGTGGCCGTGATGGAGTGAGCTGGAAGAGTAGACGGATGGTTGTAACGACCACAGCAATCGACGTGTCTGATTGGGGAAATGGGAAATAGTTGATAATATCAGTTCTCTTTCCTCTTAAAAAGCCTGTTCCTTCCCTTTAAGTCTCTCTGCAGCTATTTAAGCTTCTTCTCCGTTCGTTCTTTCAACCAAATAGGCATAAAGAGAGAGAGAGAGTTAAAAAAATGAAATCGGTTTTCGCACAGACGGCCGCATCTCACTATGTGATTTATTGTCCATTTGCTTCCTTTTAAACCACTTAGTTGGCACAATGAGATTGACAGTGGCACGGTTTATAGTAATGTAGAAGAAATGAGCAAAATATCATGCGTATTCTTTTCTTCGTCCTGTAGATGATAGGAGGAGCAGAACAGGAGAGTTGCGAAGACACGTTTAAATTTGTCAAGAGTATGTATGAGTTTGTAAATGTGAGTAAGGTTGTGAGAGTGTGAGCTACAAGTGCTAATAATTAATCATTCAGGAGGTCTACATATCACTTAAGTGTCGTCGACAGCGTCGTCTGATGACTTGGATCAACAGCTGGTCCTTATTGGCACGAAAAACACGAGCACTACTACTGTTCCAATTATGACTATACTTCGGTGATATCAGTAATGTTTGCAAACAGTTATATATACGATTTTCTCCCGCACTTGTCCCCATACATGAGTTCGTATCTTCAGGAACACGCAGAGGGAACACTAGTGGCGAATCTCACACACAGACCTTATCACTTCCACTATTATTTTTGCCACTTTGTATGCTTGTTTATGTTTATAAAGGAAGGAAATCAGGGGGCAAAAGGGCTGAGACATTCTAGTTGCGGGGACAATTTGTGGTGCTGCAGGCAAGGGCAGGTAGGTGGGGAAACCAGAAGGAGAAAGTCTTGTCGTTAGTGTGCGTGTGAGTGAATATATGTAGGTCTATATGTAAACGTCAATCTTTTTGGTGCTCTCAATTCTCACCCAGAAGGAGCTTGTATATGTGACTGCGCTTACGTAAGTGCAGTTGGGAGAAGCAAGTGTCAACGAATAGATGATGGCGCTCAATCTTTCAGATAGTTAGGGCCGCGCTCGACATCCCATGGTTTCGATTGCTTGATTTATTATGACGAAAAACAGAATTCAACTGCACACACGGCACGAACAGTCTGTCTAGGCCTCATAACTTATTATTTCCAGTGTATATCGACTATATATAAGACGATTCCCACTGGTGCATCACCATACTAGTCGTATGTATGCGAATTTTCTTCTACAACATTTCCACTAATGTATCCACACACCAAGAATGAATCGAACCGGATCAATGCTCCTTTACCGCGGCGTGCTCGGAGTAACCTGTTTGCTTCTGCATGAGCATTATGAATGTATTTTCTTGGCCACGAGGACCCGCAATGTTGATTCTGATTTTATTTCTCTCACTTTCCTCTAGCTTGGCTGTTAGTTGAAGGAACACCATGAAGTGAGAGCAGCTCGTGAATTAGTAGAGTGATGATACCCTGAAGAGAGATTGTGGAGGTGGCGGAGGTAGAAGAGGTCTTTATTATAAACAGACCGCTGGTCAAATGTAGTACTGAGCCGTCGTTCCCGAACTCAATGAATCTGAATGCAACGGAGCTTCAAGTTTCTTTTGATTTGGCTGTCAAATGAGATTTTAATGAACTGGCGCGATATGGACGGCGTAGTCCAATAATTTCCCCTTCAAATAGCGACTGTCCTCGAAATAATGGAAATTAGTCACTATACTTTGCCAAGTTGTTGCGTCTTCAAAATAGTGGGATGACAACCGTTACGGACTTGGGGCTGCGTGCTACACTGTCAAGTGAGAGTGTGCAAATTTTTTCAGCCTCAGTAAGCAGCGACGGCGGCTGCTGCGACGGGAACGTTTGCTCGCAGTACACTGATTCTGTTCTCGGGATTCCGCAGACTCTTGTAATGACAGAGGGCTCACAATGCTCCACGAGGATCTCCTCTTCTTCGACTGTAAATGTTTAAGCATGCGTCGGCGCCCGAACAGCATCGCTCTACATAACTCTCACAGCATCAGAAGGTAGCATAAAAACTTGGGGTGATACTTGAAATTAAGCAAAGGAAAATATGCACAAAGTGCTATTTTACTTTCTTCTGCTCGCAATCACACGCATAAACTGCATACGGTTTTTCACGCCTAAAAGCGACCTAATTTCGCATGCACGAGAATGCTGTTAGTTTGTACGGAGACTGTGATTATGCACCTCATTAAAGTAGGGATGTAATATCACAAGCGAAAGACCTATGCTATGGGAATCTAATTATTTATGCACACACTCAGTTCCTGACCCATACAATTTAGAGTATGCGGCGATGAGAGGATAGGAGGGGACATCAATTTCCAAGCCTCACACAGCCCTGGGCACGGATGGAAGAAAGCAAAAGTTTGCGCGCACTAGTAATGGTATTTATGAACCATTCCGAGACGTTTATTGTGCTCTTCGGAAGCTCATAACTAACAAAATTTCAGCGGTTGTATTGCTCAACAAACTTTGCTTCCACCGGTTCAGAGAGTATATAAATCAGAAGCTTTAGGTAAATGTGCATGTGAGGTGATGACTGCTGTTGTTTTCATTTACAGCAAGGTTTCGTATATTAAAAATCCATTGAAATGAATAGTATTAAAGATTGTTTTGCGGTGAGCGGAATTTTGGGGAAAGTGGATATTGCTTGCGTGTACAAGTGCATAGCAACAGCGTGATGGCTTTTATTGGTCCCTACTCATTAAAATGTGGTCGAGGCTTATAGTTGTAGCATTGGTTGAGAATGAGGGTTTGTTTGAAGCTTTTGCACACTCTCGCAGCCCCATACCTTAATTATAGTTTGATGAAGTAAGGGATAAAAGCATTGCTACGACGCTGTCGCAACCATTAGCATTGTCGTTGCGATGAAGGCTTCAGCGTGCATACAATGAGTATTATGCAATCTGAGTTTACTTTCACGCAGCTTTTCCCCACGCTCAACCGCAGTGACTAATTAAGAAGCACTTTTGGCTACGTCCCCATTGAGCACGCCTCCGTTTTGTGATATGGAATTGGATTCGAATTAATGTAAGCCGCAATTAAGTTTTTGCTGCAACTTTATTATGTGGTACCGGGAGTGGAGGTGCATGTGTGGGTGCATTAGAGCCACACACTCATTTGGCCACAGTCATTTGGAAATACGCACACACATAGAAAGATTCCATAGAACAGTAACACGATTATTGGCCATCCTATTCTCAAATTATGGATATGATAGAGTATGCGGCATCTCTCTGCTAACTTTCCATGTGCTCAGAGTGTAGGAAGTCCATCAACTGTTAATGAAACTAATTTTTAAAGGCCCAGCCGCACATGCACACAAGCACTATGAGTTCTAGGTTGATGGAGACATGGAATACATTGGCTGGTGGGGGGAGGACTCACCGAAGATACTATCTGGCACGCTTGACGAATGGGCATGAATCCAAAAGTCTCTGTCAAATTCATGTTCCCATGACCGTCAGTAGAATACTCTTGGCCGTCCATTATAACGTGTTCATTTTACTCTCCAGACACTTCATTTATTACCTCTTGGAGATAGCTAAACTGTGCACCATGCCATCGCCATTTCCCTAAGCGCATATATATAGTAATTTATATAGAGTAGCCGCTGTTGTAATTACAGCTATGCAAAATTGATCAAACATTTCTCAAATGTACTCAAAATATAAATTACATCTCTTTTGCATCAATGAAAAAAGTCAGAATCCAGCCTGTAGAGAGAGTTGTGCTCTCGTTGTGATTTTATGCAGAAATAATACAACTCAGACAAGTACAGAGCAAATAATCATATGCAACAAGAGCAGAGTGAAGTCATCAAAAAACATCCATCACTCTGAGTACATCTTTTTTGCACCTAGGCGTGTGTGAGAATCCGATTATGTTGACACCTCAGTCAAGAGATGCGACTTAACAATAGAGCTCTTGTATGACAGCAGATCAAATAGTCATCATTCGCAACAGGAGCGCTTCACAGAATTATATTGACGATAACGCTAGTAACATCAAACTTCCTACATTCTTTTCCCAGGTTCTCCTCCCCTGTCCGCGCACACATGACTAGCAATAGCAGCAATCAAGTGTGACTTTGATAATTTCATCTCCATTCCGCTTCGGAATGTAAGCTGACAAAGCACGTCAAGATTTTCCTCCTCTATAAGCTCTCCATTACCTGACAATTATATCAGGTCGGTCAAACTCAAGTATTGTGTGTTGATAACAAACGCGCAAAGTCCGTTGCTCCTAAATTCCACCACCAAACATTGCACCATATGATCATCTCCGAATGTCACGCTGCCGTGTTAAGACATTAATGCAAAACCCATCATCGCTTAAGCTTGCACAAGTATAGCTTATCCAATTGTAATACATCTAATAAACCTTTCTAACCTCTATACCTTTCAACAAGGAAGGTTACACTTTGCTATCAATGCCCTCCGAGAGCACTGATAGCAAGTAGATAATAATTAGCCCCTACAGCCCTTCCAGACCCGCAAGAATTTAGCAGAGGCATAATATGCAGAGAAGCTTATCTGGCTTTAAAGCATTTAATGACACGCCAAATAACTATAACTAAGAAACGTTGATTTAGGTAGCGTGCTTCCATTACCTGGCGAACTGGGGAAGCACAATCAACTTCAGTTAGGCCTGCCCTTGCTAGATGACAGGCATGAGGGGAGCCTCTGAGCCGTGAGTACCCTTGAGAGCAGAGGCTCAGCCATTTGGACAGCTGCTACAAAGCGAGCGAGGAATCAAAAGATGTTGTGTGTCCGTGTGTTTGTAGTGTGTGTGTGTTCCATTAGTCCAGCAAGGAGTATGGGTAAAAGAGATGAATTTGATGTATATACGCACATGTACAACTATATATTCAAGTATAATGGCAAGTTAGGCTTTAGTACAGTTGATAGGGAAGATGATGAAGATGCACGTAGAATTTAAGACAGTGAGCATTTGAGCATATAGTTAGAAAGTTGCCTCAAGCTTTTGAACTTGCAAACTGAGTTTTTTAGTCGGTCGAGTACAGTTAGAAGTATGACAGGGAAAGAGTAAGAAGATATGTGAGCGTGTATACATGAGTGTGCAAAGGCACTATTACTTATTATTGTTCACATTCTCTGTTCTCGCATCATCTTGGTGGTGTATGGTGTTTTGCGGGCGGTGTGGCTCTCACGAGTTATTCGTACATCTGTCTGTTCTGACTTGTGCATTGAAAAACTGGACCAAATATGAGAATTGAGTTGATACAGGAAGAGTGAGAAGATATAGGCTTGTAACAAGAGCAGTTAAATTGACTGTGTTTATGAAGACGCCGGCTGAATGGTGAAATTAAATTATGAGTCATGGTCAAGTTTAGGGGGTAAAGGATCCTTTGGGTGGGAGTGATTGATAATTGTTGCAAGTGTTGATTGCGAAAATGGGACTGGGATTGCTGGAGTATATTTGGACTCAAGGGATTTAATTGCGGGCAGCCCTAATGTTTTGGTAGGTTGTAGGCATTGTAAGTTGCTTGATTGTTAATTTTAAGAAGATTAAGATGTTGAAAGATTTGTTGATTGATCTGTGCACTTTGACATGAAGCTGGTTTTTTTAGGTAAGCATCGTGATGAGAGTTTTCATCATATGTTTCTTTGCTGCAAATTGAGTATTTTGTCGATTTTGTGTGCTAAGTGAAAATGGAAATTTCGGAGTATGTTTAGTCTCGGTGGGAGTTATTTTTTGGGGTTGGTATGTGTTTTACGGACTTGGACGTCGTCGTCGTCTTCAGGAGAAATGAAGGCGAAGAAAATTTGTGCATTTGTAATGAACGACCTCGTCTCTCTTTCATGGTCCATAGAATAATTGACGGAGTTGGATACGGTCGTATTTTTGCGACTTAACTTGCCGCCTTCATATCGTCACGGTTTCCTGTCATTTTTACATGGCAGTTATAAATAGGCGAGGGATTTTTTGGAGCAGTAGCATACTATGCTATTTCTAGTTACCATGATTGCATTCATAATTAGATAGTATGTGCTCAGCGTTCATGAAGTGTGAAGAATAATGTCTATTATTATCATTATTATTTTAAATAAATTGGCACAGGTTTTTTCAGCCTAAAAGGTTCTTCAGAAGACAAGTGTGTTGGTGGAGCTTGATGAGATGCCTTCCTTTTCAACAACGACGATCATCTCATAATTATTTTTCGGGTGTATAATCGCATTGGCTCAGCTTTTATCGACCAAGATATTAGTCTTTCAAGTTGTTATTATTAATAATAATGTATTTACGGAACGTGTTATTGAGCAATGGATGTAAAGAAGGCAAGGGTGGCAGACAGCGTGAATAATTAGTTATACACCCTTGACAGTCTAAGAGCATGACCTGGTTGTCTTCTATTAACTACTGTATTTGCTCCCATTCAATTGTCTCACATTTGCAGTTGTATTCTCACTCACTGTTTTAGAGTTCTGGATTATGTCAGACAGTTAGTTCTCTGCCTTAGCGTCCCTCGGAGGACTCCTAGATCCTCTTGGGGATAGCTGCAGCTTTCAGACTTATCTAGTGGCAGACAGCTGAGCTGTTAAGCACTTGTTTTCAGTGTGTGTGTGGAGAAATATGCTTCAGAAAATCAAAATACTGTCTTGGTTTTAATGGACTGCGTGAGGATCGCCATTACGGCTGCCAATCCTGTGGTGGGTTCGCGAGGATGGTTTTATTATTGTGGAAGAGCATAGTTGTTGAGCGAAATCGGTTATATAGATGTGAAGGGGTTTTTGCAAAGAATAATATTACTTCGTGAGTCATTTGCCGGCGGCCTCCTTGTAAACATTAGAAGAGTAGTTGATTTTCTTAGGTAGGATTTGTGCTGCTGTTTATAGTTGTTGGTTGTGGTGGTGAATGATGATGATTAGTATACAGTGGAAGGCCATTAATTTTTCAGGTGAGGAATGTCTGTTTGACTCTCTTATGATATTAGCGTAGGGAAAATGCATTGAAGAGGATCGCAGGGGAATAATTATTTCAGTAGACCTGTTTTCATTCAAGCCATTTATATTAGAAATCATCCCGTGCCCAAGCATCATCATCATGATATTTTTCTCGACATGAGCTGTATATACCCTTTTCAAGTTTTCTCCTCATCTCACACAACACAGAACCTTCAATGTATCCTTTATTTGAGCACACATCAAACATACATTATTATGATCACTTTTCTCTGTTACCATAGCGTGACCAACGCTGCCACTTTCTGAAAGACCCTCTCCTGCTATGGCACAAGTTTTGCAGGTTTTTCTCTTAGAAAGGACTGCATTAAAAGTATTCTTATTATTCTGAATAAAGGAACTAGCAGCAAATGACTCCCTTATACTATTATCAATGCCCGGGTGTATGTAGAGTGGAGGAATGTAAAGTGTTTACTACAAGACGAAGGATTTATGTGATACTAGTTAGTTGTGGTAGTTAGTGGTAAAGTGTATTGTGGTGTTTGGTGTTACACTTGACTTGAAGCCGGCGGATGAATGTTGAAAAAGTTTCTGCGTATGTCGTCTGCGTGGGAAGGAAATTGAATGGTAACTTTAATATGGTCTCACCGTATTCTTTTTTCCCCACAACAGTAATTGTATTAAGCGTTTAAGGTGCTGAAGAATTGCTGAATGAAGGCATTCATCATGAGCCGTGGCGTGTGGGATGTTAATCATAACGTTTTGCTCCTTAGACTTTCGGTAATTCACAGCGACAAGTTTTATCTTCTTCGGCATGGGATTCATGTTAAGAGAAAGAATCCAGTTCTTCGCCGTGTGATATAGTGGCAGTGGCAAGTATCGTCCATGTAGGAACGTCATAAGTAATCTTTGGTTGTCATATGAATAGCGGGGTGAGTAAGCGGCAGTAGAAAATTATTATGACGCAGGGACGAGAGAGAGCCGGGCTCCCCATATAGGAGAGCAAAATGTTTTATGAACATTTGCAGCAGTGTGAGGATAAATGAGGAAGCAGTGGATGAAAAACGGGTTCCTTATGAAAGAATCTTCTTCTTCCAACACCCAAGAGTTTTAGTGTGTGCTCGTTTATAAATTATACTGTGATTAGATTAGTAATTCACCTAATAATGTCAACCGCCGTTGCGGATTGCAGTTGTTGCGTGTGTTCACGTTTCATGTGAGCTGTCTTTCTTTATGGACGATAGTCCGCATCGAGCAACACAACAATGGCTTGGGCGAGTCATGTGCAATGTAAACTTTTGCAAGACTGCGCAAAGTTGAATTGACTCACGGCGGAGCTGTTCCTGGTTACGTATACGTCGGAAAACAGGGCAATTTCAAGGAGAGCATAATAATGCGGCAGAATGGGCTTAATTTTATTATCGCTTATATCTTAATTCTGCTAGGCTACATGAATACGTTTTTATACGGCGATGGCCCGACGTTTGTGATGAAAGATTTGATACCAAGTAGTGGAGTGTCTAGTGTGGCATTAGCGCCCAACCATGAAGTGTCATAAAATTGCCCCATGCACACACAAATATAATCACTCTGCTCACTTATGTATTACAAGCACTACTTGTTAATTATACATTACTTTTTGGGTGGGAGAATCACATTGCGTTGTGTATGCCGCTGTTGACTGCTGCGATGGTGCGGTGATATGATGATATTACGCGGGGGATGGCGGAGGCGATAGGTTTTTGGAACGATAATGGTAATGGTAGTGTGCTAGATGCAAGTCAGAGAGGCTTTATGTCGAATTTTGAAAGCATATATCTGTATAATGTATGTCTCCTTGTGAGTTGACTGGCGACGGTCCTCCGGTCCTGTTAGACTTTTTGCGACTCAATTAAAATTCGTTGAGTTTTCAATGATGTCAGTTGTAATGAACCCGGACGTGTGGAGATCATGGCCAGGCGGTTTATACTCGTCAACTTATGGTATGCAGACAGCTCATTTGTTGCATTGCTGCCAAAACGACTGCTACTGAAGTAGTGTGTATAGTTGCAATTAAATTTCGACATCACGAGAGTTCGGTATTTCCCTTGCTTGCTCTCCTTCCCTCCTTTCTGATGTCTCATGTCTTAGGCTTAAGAATTTCTCCATTGTAATGGATGTCAGTCTGCTTGAGTCGCATTCCTGTTATTTGACTCGGAGTCTGATGAGGATTTACTTGCACCATGATATCCGGTTAAGCAAACGAACATATGACGTCACGTTCGTTAGCTTCCGCTGTTTACATTTACATCCCACTGACGCGAACAAGCTTGAGCGGAAGGGGATTTTTAATTGGAAAAATTGGCATGTAATCTGTTGTGTCTTCATGACGGGTGTGCACGATTTTGACTGTAGGTATTTGTTCAGTCGCAGTTTAATTGCTGTGTGTACGTTTTAGTAGTGGAAACCAATTATTTTGAGGACAGTCGTATGATGGGAATGGGATGAGTGAAGGTGTGTATGAGACTTGTAATGATCATCATGAGTGGAGTGTGAGTGAGGTATGACACTGAAGGTGTGCCTACGGGGTGGCAGACAGAAGCAGTAGCAGTGGTAGTTTTAGTGTCTTCATTCCTAAGTAACGTTTCCGCCGTGGGGATTTGTATTGACTGTGATTAGTATACCGTGATGATCTGCGAGAATTGACGGGTTTGATGCAATGAGGCTGATCGAGCGTTTTGTTTTTATTTTAGCACATTGATACGGATGAAGATTTCATGAAAAAGAGAGCAAATCTCTATAGAAGAGAAGACTTGACGAAATTGACTTCAGTTGGAGACAGAATGCTGACTGGTGCAATCATGAGAAGGCGGAAGTTGTCGAAGCGACGAGTGGCAAATCTCACCGGAATTCCTGGGTCTCATTTGAACTACGTTGGATCAAGGAAAGACTTTTCCATTTGATAGGTTTCAAAATGGAGTTAAAGGTCTGGGTGGAGGGGATACAGAGGATCGTGTGTGGAGTCAATGAGAAAACTACGTGTCAGGTATTCGGACTTTGTCTGATGTACAGAATGATTCAAGAAAATGAAATTGTGTCATGAGGAAAAGTTATCGGTTTTCTCCTGTTTTTTGTAATCTGAGGACAGTTTAGTATTCTAATTTGAAGTTTAAAGTTTAATACATCGGTAAGGAAAGTAAGGATGTCTGATTCATTTTCTTGTTCTTTCGTCCTGTATAGATTTAGCTCTTGGCTGTGTTCCAAGAAGTATAATTTGTTGTTCCACGAGACGGGCAAACAATATAGAGTGTAGCTAGGTGATGCCGAATTCTTGATCACCTTTCCTCTTGGCACATGCGGGGATTTATTCTGGCAGGATATTGGTTGTTATAGTTTTTTCTGTCAAAGCTCAAGTAATAATGCAGTTCGTTTTGATGTGTTTGTGCTAGGACGTGGTTTATGCTTTGGCCCACGCAACGGGGAAAACCGGGAGATTCACACTGATCGAACGCTGGCGGAATAGTGAACGACTCTTGGCACCAAATGAGCAACCTCTCAAGGTGGGTGCCATAAAATGTTTCGTCTAATATTCCCTTCTATATTTTCGGGACCTCAAACTCAGCTGTCAAAGTTATTAGCGTTCTGTCTTCTTCAAGTATTATTCTGACTGCCTGCATAATCTTGAGAGGATACAGTTGTCATGTTGCAGTTTTTTGACAGATTTAGTCTCGTATCATCTTGGGAAAGAACGAATGCTCGTTGTCAGAGGAATTTATATACATATACTATAGGAAGTTCACTAAAACTTGGCAGTTTTAGTTAGTCTAGAGGTTCCATTTCTGTATAGTCTACCTTGAGATGTGTGTGTAATAGAAACTAATAACGTCACTTGGCTTTGGTTCACAGGTTCTTTTGAAATGGGGAGAACACTCGAACGATGTTCAGTTCATTCTTCAGTGGGCTCCGCTGGATGCTGGGGCAGCTAATAAAACTACTACGAAGCACTTTGAGCCACAAAATGAACACTCATTTGGGAAGAACCTATCAACTTTAGCTAATGCTGGAGCCGCTCAAACCAACGGAACTGCATCCAAGCTCAAGTCACTGGCTTTTAGTTCGAATCTCGGTAACTTATCGTCCTCTGAAAGTGGATCTCTCAAGAGAAAAGAAAACGCAACAAGTGTTGGTGTTGTGAGAGGAATTCCTCAGCGTGTTCCTGAAGCGCTGATAAACTCCGGTTCTAGTGTAGTGGATAATAGTTCAGTGGTGAATGGAAAAGTGATAAACGCTAATAACAGCGGGAGTGGTAGTAATAAAATTCAAAGTGGAAGAACTATTTTGGAAGGGGATCTATCGGCAGAGAAAAAACTTTCAAAAGATTTCAATTTGAGTAGTCCTCCCCCGTACAGAGAACCACCGAATCCCGCCAAAGCTTTGGCTCATAGTCCGGTTAATATCAATACTAGTGGTGGCAAGAGTTTACCACCATACAGAGAACCTCCTCCTCCGAATCTAAACAACCATCAACCAGGAGGACAAATGCAACTGCAGCGTGGAAATATTTCGACGACTCCGGCAGCTGTTGTACAAAGTAATCTTCCCCAATCCGTTCCTGTAACCGGTGGTGGCGTCAGCCAAACTAGCAGTTCTGTTCTCAGTCATGTAAACAGCAGCAGTGGTGGTTTAAACCACACGGTGAACCAAGCCATTTTTGATTCAAGTGGGGCCAATACTCAGCCTCGCTACAACGAGCCATATGATATAGTTAATTTTCCAAAGGAGAAGTCTGAAAACTTGCAGCAGTGGAAACTTAAGGTGAGTCACAAGTCGATACAATACAGTACATTCTTCGTCTCAGTTCTTAGACTCTCGAATTCGAGAATTTTTACAGAAAATAAGCCTGAAATCGTGTACTATTCCTTCAATGCTGCCGAAAAGCTTGTATTTTTCATTACGATGTAGGACGAACGAACACATGAGCGAGCAGTGTAATTCTGTACGTACTGTATTAGTTAGTAATTTCGTACAAATTCTATGTTAATCGTGTGCTGACTAAGACTACCTAAAAGAACGTATTAGAAATGAAATTTCACAAGTAGGAAGATACAAAGATGATCTTAATGCCAAAGAAAGTATAGTCCCTGACATTTTAGTTGTTGAGCAGATGTGTTGAGCAGCGAAGCGAGACAAGAGCTGTCACATAATTTTACGTAACTCTCTTCGCAGGACCGTTCCATAGCAAATGGTGATATTTCTGCTCCGACTCAAAGTGAGTCCTTGCCAAAAGAAACCCCGTCCTCCAATTCTCAGTACCAGGAGTTAATTCGACTTATTAACTTGCAAAGGGAAAAATTGACCGCGCAACACGCTGAGATGACACAGGTAAAGTATGGCTGAAGTTGTTTGTTTGGACATTTCAGTTTGTTGCTAGAGCGAATATGTGCGAAAATTATTGCTTGTGGTGATGTAAGCATAGTTGAACCTTGATGTTTGATGTATTACTTTATTACAGTATGATGCAGAAATTCTGTTCTGGGAGGGTAAAGCAAGAGAGCAAAAACGACATCTTGATTTCATTACCAAGGAAATTGCACGGCTGGAGCAATTAAGCGCGCAGCAAGATAGTCAAGTCTTGTCACTGTTACACTTAGAGGAGGAAAATGAGCTTGTGAAGCAGCAGTCAGATGCACTGAAGGAAGACATGGAAGCTTTAAGATCTGAGTTTGAAAATTGCGAGAAGGAACTCAACATGTGCAGATCGAAAATGGGGTAAGTATAGTCGATGTTGTAAGCGCGAGTAACATTAAACGGAAGCTCTAATTTGTCAATTTTTTCAGGGTATTGACAAGTGACCTTCACTGTCAGCACTTGTCAATGAAAGATAGACAAGATGAATGGATACAGAGGGAAGCTGCAACGCTTGCTGAAATCGATAGGTTGAAAAAAGAACTGGAATTGGCTCGAAGGGAGACAGATGCGGTGACGGGTCTGTCGGGTAGTCTCGACCTGGAAGTTTCCACATTAGAGGCTGATTTAGCTGAGAAGAAAAAACAAATGGAAAGATTAATAAATGCCATGAAAGAAGCGAATCTTCAGAGCTTATCAATACAGCCTCCAGAAGAGCTAATAGATGGAGGTGCGCACCACCGATCGGGTAGTACAAGACCCCGGCGAATGATAGGGTCCCCTCGGCAACTTGAAAATGCAGCTCCTACCAGTAAAAACCCACATGGAGTTTGGGTTTGAAACGCTATAGATCTATAGTTTAGTTGTATATTTGGTGACTTTTAAGTGTACTCCTTTTTGAATGACCCATGAAATATGACTCTGAAGCGCATCAGGCTACTCAAACTCAATGCACTCTCTGTTGGCTTTACTCGATTTTATCACTACAGTCACTATACCTGCCTTTTTTATAATCTAAGAGATGCTGGTCAGTATCGTAATTCAGTTCCCATGCTGCTGTTACCTTCATGACTAATCCTGACTAATAATTTCCTGTGTAAGCTTGTAAGCAAAGGATGTAGGATTTTTTGTTACTTTGCCAGAAATTATTTCTATCATTACCAAAGTTAGTTGTTAATATTCCATAACATCTTGCTTTGACACTCCTATTGGAGCTCAGATCGAGAATTTGCAACATGATTTGACGTGCGTGCGTAGGTTTAAAATGTAATTGCAGTTTTAGCACTGGCGGCACATTTTGAGGAAGCGTTGTTAATTGGAAATGTCACTGTGATAGTAAAATACTTTGTTTGATTGGTCCCTCTTATGCATCAGGTATTCCTTTAATCGATGAGTCTTCCGACTCAAATCAATAGATGAGAAATAATACGATTTACAGTGCACATTTTGGGTTAGTAAGTAAGCCACAACATGTGAAAATATTTGAGTCCATGCGGTTGCTATTTTGGCGTAAACTATGTATACTGTGCTGGTTCCGAATCAGTTTTAGTTGTCCACAGGTTTGGAATGAATGATGATGAGATTATCAGGATTATCGCAGGATTCCTACTTGTGTGCTGTGAAATTAATCTACATCTCTTTTCAATGAATTTTACGCTAACCTAGTGAATGCCGTTTGTCGTTGAAAACTCCCGGTACGCCGAGTGTATTTGATGTTGTTGATGCCTTGTAGAATGTACGAATGTAAGTTAAGAATAGGTGAAGTATTGTCGTTTGATCCACTGGTGAAAGTCCTCAGATCACAAACGCCTATCGATGTTCTTGTTCTTGTTAAATAAGTGCCGCCGCCATTTAGTGAATCATGAAGATTGTTATCACCTGCAAAGGGAAGACTTGTACATTGCATTTCTGGAAGACTATTCTGCTGCGGAAAATTATATGCATTTTGTGACAGTGCAAAATTTTGTTTTGTTTAGATTATGTCAAGTTCGGTAACCAAAGTTGCGCATGTCTCTTTGCCATGGATTATTATTGCTAAGAGCACAAAGCATTTGCTTTGACAAAACAGAAACTTGTTTTTATACCATGTGTTCAGTTACGTAGACTCCGTTAATTAATCTTGAATGTTCGAGCAGTACTTAATTGTATTCTCCTCCTTGGAAATGTTTTTTTTTCATTCCAGCCAACTCATACATTAATACTTTGGCTTCTAATTATTTATTTATATTGTAATGAACGAATGTCTCTCGTTCAGGCCAATTGACCATATGACTATCGTAATTTATTGCTATTTATTAGAAATAATTACCAAATACATACACTCAAAAATTAGAATAGGATTTGTACGGTTACTTTCGCAGAATCCTTGCTGACTCGCTACATGATGATTTCCTATTTTCACTTAATCACACCAAAGTAAAAATCGCAAACTTTATTTTTTAAGTTCGACGAATAGCAACATTGAAACCAAGCAATTTATTCATGTTTGCTCACGCTTCATAATTATAGTACCTGCGACAAGTCGTGTAGCTCATATACGAAAATCTTCAATGCAAATAAATTTCTGTCGTTTGTTATGATGGAAAAACACTACTTCGTTTCTTATTTGTCTAAAAAAATATTTGCAATTCTGCCTCCCACGACTTAATAAATCCAAGTAAATAGTCAAGTTCCAACCAGCTGACAAAAAGAAACAAAGAAAAAGGACCTACACAAATCTCGAAGCATACTTGAAAGCCTTCACTGTAAATACCTATTAAGTCCCTTCTGGAGTTGACCCTTCAACTAAGGCCCGTGAAAAAATAGACGATAATAGTTTATACATGCTAAGTCCATTGGATTCTAGTAGAACGCCACAGCCTTCTCACCAATAGTTGTCCGATACAGCTTACTCACAGCTTCATCCAGTGGACTCAAAACTAGCAACGTTTGTGAACGTTTTAATTGACATAAGTACTTAACTTTCAAAGCATAAAACTTCTTCAAGTGACTTTCATTCTCTGTTCCGTCGTAAGTTGAAAGGACTTTCACATCACAGTCTGGTACCACCCGGCTTAGATGTTTCCCAATTAAACCCGTCAACAATACTTTCATCTGAGATCTGCTGTTGCGACAGTCGCACCAAGGGTTGGTTTCCAATTTTTTCTGAAGAAATAATTCCGTAGCCTGAAATATAACAAGTCTACATAACACCATGTGAAGCAGGGCTACAATGACTAATAGCTCTGATCTGCCTTACCCTCAAATCGAAAACATTCGTAGCAATAATACCTTGCCTATGAAACAAGTAATCTGCCAGCCCTCGTGAATCAAAGATGACCTTTGTTATTTCACGGTTTCCCAGGACACCAGCTCCAAGTATTTGCCACAACTCTCTCTCCTTCCCCTTAAATTCACTCAAGGATATTACCACTAGCACATTTTTCACGTTCAGTAAAATGTGTAAGGGCGATCCAAATCGCCCGATAGCAACCCCAGGAACATAACACCCAATTTCTTTCACTCCACTAATCACTGATACCTGCAAATTCAATGTCAAACTTACTTAAAACATTTGTATTGGACAGGAAAGAATAAGAATTCTATCATCATCCTCTGGTAACATACCGCGTGACTAAGCTCGTCTAAACTCGTTACCACGTGCGTATCCATGACAGTCTCCCGTGGTTTTTTAATACTTTCTGGAGCAGCTTTAACGGCTGTAACTGTTTAACAAAAAATACTTTGAATAAAAACTTTCATACTAAACTGAACAAAATCAAATTAATAATCACACACAAATAAAATTAATACCTTGTAAGATTTCATGTTGAAACCATCTGAGAAACCCCGGAACGGACTTGTTAGCTTTCACGTCAAGTATATTAATCAATGCAATGCTGTTAGGCAAACGCGTCTGAGACGGATTCTGAAACACTTCTCCTCGAAAAAGCTTCCCTTTCCTAAGTTCCACTTCTACCACTGAACCAGCTTCAAAATCAAATTTCAAAGTATTCAACAACGGTGGAATCCATGGGCACATGGAGGAAGCCATTCTGAAAATTATTTCTGAAATATTGTAAAAGCTCAAAAACGCTCACAGTCCTGCAAAATTATGTCCCCATGGATAAATTATGGCGTTATACCTTCTGTCTTCGGATTTTCACCAGGCAAGTCTCGACTTTGCCTATAAAGATCACCTGGATTGTTGGCTTGGTAGGCCAGAGCCAGAAGCCTGCTAAAATAGCTGAAAACCGTAATATTATCGCGGCTGATGAGCTTGAAAATACTTTAAATTATTGACTCGTATCAAACTAAGAGTGTTGAAGACTATGAATATGATTATCAACTGAAGAATTCATGCAAGCATTTAGATGAACTTAAAGATGGAATGTCTTTTCCAAGCGTTCTGAAAGCGTTTGATTTTGGTCTTCCTCTGCAGCGGGTGCATTTTCTGTATGAATTCAGTCCGATAGATGCCGGTGCTGACTGCTCTAGCAAGTCGGGATTGGCTTGACGCCTGGATGCCTTTTGATTACATCTATATATTAGTTTTACTGGTGTCCATCAATATTGCTAAAAATGCTGCACATCAAGGTCAAATTATCACGAAATTCTGCTATTCGCGTGGAAAGTGTTTCTCTGATGAAAGGTTATAAGCGAATTCGCCATTAGACGTAGCTGTTTCCAAGGCGGAAGACTTAGGCTGGTACAATGAAAAAGTCGTCAGTCGAATGATAAATGGCGGTTGGTTAGCTCGCAGGTTTATAAGACTGTATGACATGAGCCTTTTTGATACACATGTTCACACCTTTAGCTGATGGAAACTGAAGGCATTGTGACAAATGCTGTGAGATAACTCTGAGATGATAAATTGATTTGTCCATTCATTTGAGACGTAGCATAATTTGGACATGCTTAGCTAGAACCAGCTTGTTTGTTTGAAATTATTTTTCATTTGTCCTCCCTCAACGAAATGTACGCTGTTTAATGAGGCGGCAAGACGTTCTTTTTGTCTCTATCTTATTCATGTCACTCTTCTGTCTCTGGGTGGGCCTAATAGCAGCAGTGAGGGACCATTCAATCATCAAGCAATATAATGATCGTGGATGTGCGCAAGGAGCTGAAATGAACAGATCCTCATGTGCATAATAATGCGAAGATATCTCGCATATAATTATTTCTTGGGATCACACACGCTATGTACCTTGGTCGGTTTGCTAGAGTTTTAATTTGCGAAATTGCTCTACATCTTCCCTAACCTGCCCTTCAATCGTTTGAATTTTGGGAAGTTATGGTTACTTTTTTCAGCTGCACTTGACTGGTTTTCATGTGTTTCCACTGATGATTTTGATAATGATACATTTTTCGCATGAAAAGGAGTAAGTGGACTGTTTGCGTGTCAACCTTATTCATGATTTCGGGAAGAAACAACGAGATCAGAGTTGTCAGATTTTTTCTTCCCTTTTGGGCCCTTTTGGCAATAATTTTGCGGTCAGATAATGTGTGGAATGGTCGGAGGCCTATAGTGATGCACAGCGGAAAAAGGTACATTGCCGTCGTCCGTCGTCACATGGACATTATATTGTGCACGGCATGTAGAGCGTTTGTGTTGGATATAAGATGAAGCATGGAGATAAGTGATCCAGTGAAATGTTTACGCCTGTAAAGCGTGTGTCGAATCTGATCTGGGTGCTGTTGCTCCTGTCCCTTCTTCCAAGTGCTCAGGTGGGCTATCTGGAAAGACGAACGACGAAGTCGGTATTTGTTATTGCCAGAGTAGACGAATCATTACCCTGAAGGAATGCATATAATAAGAGGGGAACACAATAGATTTGAACAAAAACCGATATTGCTGTCTCACTGCGCGCTCCACAGTTGTGAATTCGACTTGATCCAATAAGGTAGAACAGGAATTTGTTTTGAGGATGTGGTGCTGCTGTATTGCTGACTGAGAGGAAGGGAGGAGGAGGGAGATGATGATCAGGATGGCGGTGGTGGCAGGAGGAAAACCACGTTTCTTTTTCAATAATAATAAAGTGCACGTAGCAAGGAGTAATATAAGTGTAGGCTTGTATGAGTAAATGATTGCCAACATCTGAGATACCTTTTGTGTAGTGAAGTTTCACTTTTAGTAAGTTAAGCTCATTCTCGTATTGTATTCCCGTAGTTCTTGTTATCATCCCTTTTCTTCTTGCTGACAAAAGTCAGCTCTTTTTTCGCCACACATTTCATGTTTGTAATAATATCACGTCTATGAGGGGGAAATCTGGGTGTATGTATGTGTACATGTGCACTGCAATGCTGTCATTGTCCTGGATCTTGTAAGTACAGCTACACAACTTTAGCTTACAAGAGTCATAACTAGTATTGTGAGTACTCGTCTACAAAGTATAAGTAAAATAAATAATACTTACACACACGTACAACGGAGGAGGCAACGGTAGTAGTGGTCATGTGGTGGTGGTGAGAAAAACTTCCTATATAACCACAGTAGTAGTAGTAGTTCTATTGGACGTTATTACAATAATAAGAGAGATGACTCCCTTGTTGTGTATACATGTAGTATGTATACATTTCTACGAGGTGAGTCGTAAAAGATCAGAGACCCTTAATTTGAGTGCGGCTTTGAAATCAAATCAATAAAGTCCATGATTATACACCTTGCTGAATCCCACCTCATCCGTCCATCTTCTTATCCAGTGAGAGCGATTCACACTTGAATATACTGTATCATCTCATCTTTCACTCTTTTCTCTGTGGCCCTTCAGCTTGTTGTCAACTATTGTAGTAGAAGAGACTTTTGATAGAGCAGTGCCTACCTTTGGCTACTTTGCTCTTTTCCTTGTCTATCTTCTTGTTCTTCTCCCAGGAAAATCTCTTCTCTCTCCTCCTTTACGCCATGTCATTCAGTGGAGGCAAAGGGCCGCCTTACCAAATAAGAGCTAATTTGCTTCATATAATATAATCATCTTTCTCTCTCTCTCTCTCTCTTACTCACTCTAAAGTACAGTACAATATGCTTCGTCGTACCATCCCACACCGCCGACGCTTATAACAAACTCGTGCAGACTCATGCTTTTTAGCATGAGAGGATTTTTTTGTTCTTCACTTATCGAGACAGCACTTGTAACAACTATACTATATTCGTAAACAAGCTCCACACTCTATTACAACTCTCTGTGTCATTCCCCTTAATAGTTGGATTACCCTCATTCGCTCACGGAGCTCATGCTCTTCACTCTAATAAACCACCACTCAGACAAATCTAGATTGAAATTATAGGATGACATTCCAAATCTTTGTACCATTTTCCCTACCGATTCTGCAATTGTCCCACTCATGCGTATATGCATCTGCATTTTTATCTATTTACGTAGCGCAGAGCTCTAGGCTTGACCAACTTCTAACTGTAATCTTGACCCAAGTAAGAATTGGAAAAAAATCAATTATTATATCCAGGTAATGCTCCCTCCAGGCTTTCACCGGGCCAGCAATAATACCAGATGAAGGACTGTAAGTACTGTAATTTAGGGTCTAATTGAGTACTTTGATGGTATTTTCTGTCTTAAATAGGATAAAAAGCGTCTTAAAGTGTCAGACGCTTTGCTTAGTCTGTAATTAAGACATTATGTGACTGTAATACTCCTCCACTTACATCCCAATGCATACTTCAAGTTGAAAAATCAAACAACGCCAGCGCATAAGGAACATTTTACGCTCCAGAGCTTGCACGATTTTCTGCTTTTGCGAACAATTCTCGGATAGGCTGGCGCAGAAAGAAAATCATGAGGAATACATGTAGTACTGGGTGAGATTTCCAGTACCGCATTATTAACTACAATCATTTTTTTATGCTTGGAACAGAGTTGAAGAAGAAACATTATTGTTTTCAGAAGAAAAGAAGGTGAGAAGAGAAGACAAAAAAGGTTTTTATTACCACTGAAGTGAAGCCTTGTTAAAAGAAGGGGATATATTTTCTCTGGACTTGACTCGCTGTGGTAATCTTGTTAAAGAAAAGACCACCGTCGTCATGGGCAGGATAAAAAGACGGCCTGAGGAATTATCCGTGTGTGTGAGTGTGAAGGAGTATAATGTCCTGATGCAAAGAAGAAAGAGAATCCTTGATTAAAGCCTGCTTTTTGCAATCTCAGAACCTCTAATAAGGCTTTCACGATGTCACTTTTTAGGCTGACAGAGACAGGAGGAAATTCTCTTTTCTTCTAAATTATCCGCTGGTGCGTTAATCAGACTTGCCATCGTGTAAACGGTATGAGACGAGGACCCTGCGGCAAACATCTATCATTAGCTGCGACGGCCCTACATCTTACTATGTGCGCTTGCCTCAAGACACATGAGGAACTGACTGGTTGATCCCAGGCTATTACACTGATTGTCTCATTCGCTTAAGGAAGAGAAGTTTTCTGGGGAAAGCCGTAGGACGGGTTTCACACTGTCTATCTCGTCCTGTTGAACACATTTGTGCACTCACGGTTCACCATTATCCTAAATGCTTTTACAAGTATCTATAATAGGCCGGCTTGATTCCAGATAGGCTCTTTTAATTGAGTCAAATCCAGCACCCCACAACCCTCATGATGGTGCTGATGTGACTCAACACTTAAGCTAACTATCATGTTGCTTTCTCACTTCATCCAGACGAGACAATTGAGCGTATTTTTTTTAAAAAACAACTGTCGTCTAAGCTTGTTTTTGTTTCGCTGGAAGTGAGCTGTTCTCCATCTTCTAAGTGTAATTAAATCAAATAACTTTTAGCTTGGTAGTTAACACTCCTGTTACGGAGCGTCTGAATGCGAAGTGAAGAGGCTATTTTGTAATTTTTGGTCTAATTTATCGACCCACTGTTCACACTATTTCAGCCTTTCTCCGCCTACTCGTGTTTTGAGTGGAAGTAAGTAATTACCGCCTGCAACATGCAGTAATGCCAAGACAGATTTGTTTTTATTTTATTGTCCGTAATAATTCCCGATCAATGTCCACGCCTTTTTCCTTGATTTTTTGTCTACTCAGTGACCTTCAAAGTATTTGGAAATTTGGCACGAATATCTGGAGAATTTGCTAGACCAAGGCTGTTTTTCGGAATTCGAATGGATTCTTCCATTTAAGCACACCGTAATGGACTGGTGGATGAAAAACGACAAGGTGTTCTCAGATCCTCGCATCACCACCACCAGGCTGAAAATTGGAATGATTAGGCAGCTCCCAATTCATTCATTCAGCCGTTCTAGGAATGGACATGTGCGTGTGTACACACTTGAATGGAGACAGTTACTACGCAACAACACTGTGATTAGTCTGGTGATGATTGAAAACTATCAAACGAGCGGCGTCCAGACTACTGGGAGAAGGGATCCTCCCGTCAAAATCGATCATCATTAAGAGCCCAACAACTGGTCAAAAAGCACTTGAGTGAATAATTTTCACGAAACTCTGAAATTCTTGACCACTTTTCTCTGGCTATGTTTAACCCAACGTGATGTTATTCTCCTAGGTTACGTGCTGTCTCATCATATCTCGTGAGTCTCGGTTGCTTGGAACCGGTCATCACAGGGAAGAACTTCCGCGGTTTGGATTCTCGCCCTAATTGTAGGATTATTGGCATTAACCATAATAATTTAGATTATTCAAGGTAAAACTATTTACTTTAATGTTTGGTTAATGCAGCGCTCCATAAACAGATATCTGTACTAAAATTTGAAATGCATGGCACAAGGTATGGGTGGCAGATACAATATTGAGTACAGAAGGTGACATAATGACAGATTAGTGATCCGTTGCATTGATCCAAAGGTTTAGAGAAGGCCTGTGTGATTCATGTACTGCTGATGATGATAACCGTGATGCTGATGATAGGATGAGAGCAAGGAAGGTAGGGAGGTAAGCATTATCTAAGACGAAACACAAAAGGTACCATGTTTGTAATGATACAGCGGCGCCTATCTTCCTAATGCTAAACATGCAATAGCAAACACGCCAACTTGACTTTGCTAGCAACCCTGTAGCTCACCAATTGCTCGTCGTCTTTTATATATCCAAGACTTGTGATATCTGGTCATCAAACAGACTCACACACACACACTCTTGGCAGGGCAAACCGAAATGGACAGATTGCACAAGCACCACATATCTTATTCTCCCTGGTAAACACATACAAGATCTCCCACACGGCCGTTTTCCTCTTCCCAAGCTGCTGCGGTCAGCAAATTGACAACAAAGAATTGAGCAAGCAAATCTTGTGAGAGCTCATATTTTAAGATAGCCAGCGGCACCAGTTTTTTCAACCTCACATACATGGGAACCTCACTTTACTTGTCCAATTCTTCCCTAATCATAATTACACATTCGTTGCAACTGCTCCAGCCTTCATTCACTTCGTGTCTCACATGTCGTTCCAAGTAACTTTACACAGGTGATGATACAATGGGAAAGAACAAGAAAAGATTTGTTCCATGTCGCTCCGACTTGATGGCAGTCATAACTTCAATCCACGCGCAAGCATATCTCCATCCACATACGGGCCCGCTATCATTTCTTAATCCTATCACTCCATGTTACAAAACCAGTCATATTATATGAGACGGGAGTTAGCAATGTCAAGTTTTTCCGCTCCACTGCGTCCACGTAGTAACTTGTGCGTGTACCTGGCTCATAAAGGTGTTCTCTTGTATGTATCATTATAGTTTTGTTTAATTAATTAGCACCTCACCTAATTTTTTCTCACACTACCACCCTTTAATTGCTCCGTTCGCTCGATGTAATTTTCTTCTCCACAAACCAGCCCTGTTTTCCCTCTTATGCTCTTCAATTCGATGATGCTGAAGCGCCTTGGTTCAGGCAAGCGTGTAATCACCACAATGGCGCACCACCGCACTACATGAATTCGAGGCCCGAGAGGCTATACCTTCAATTCCATCAGTTCAACAATCATACATTTTCGAACGAATGTCAAATGGTGTCAGGTAATGTTGTTCTTGCGGACTATGGCATCACTTTATATTGCCGAAACTTGCTGTAAACTCACGTCCAGTTTCTGTGTTGTTCGGAAAACTTTGTTCTAGCCAAGTGGCCGGTACTGCTAGAAAAGTACTCCACAATCAAATGTATTGAAGAGGCAGGTGATTCCCAGAACTGGTTCTTCTTCGGGACTTCACGCTGAAGGTGCTCATGTAAATTTTTCATGAAGGTTTTAATAGCTCATCAACTTAGGTACGGAAGTAAATGTGCGTCTGTGCTTCAAATAGTAAATGAGGGAAGCACGTGTCAAGACGGCAAGGTGTTCATGATGTAAGTCCTACTGAGTGCGTGCATGTGCAAAGAAGGATAAGACAAACCTATTGGAAGGGAAGGTATGGATAAAAGCAGCCTTTGTTGTTGCTTTAAACAATGAATTGACATCCAGTGGACTTTTAAAAGCGGAAAAAAACTGTCTATTTTGTTCAGTGGTGATGAAAACAGTCATGTTGACCCAGAGCTTACTTACTGAAGCCTTTAATCGGAAAATCATATGTTTTTACGCTTGTTTACTTTATTGCTGACACGGTGATGCCACTCTAGCGCGTGCACCTTTGCCGAGCAATATTGACGACCAACGTACACTGGGCTTATTTCGTAACAAAGTAGATTCACCTGCTCCATCAGCGCCATCCTACTCTTTTCTTACTCCGTTAACAGCTATTTCTTTATACAATTGCTTTCCAAGTTGAGTAGGTGGATGACAAACTGCAGTAAAGTCTTCTTGCCTCCTGCTATTTCTCCCTTCCACATTGCATTACACCTTTTCCTAATTTATTTCTCCCTTTGTTCACATAAGAAGAGGAGGAAGTCTAAAAAAGTGCCCGAGCAAACCGAGCAGGATGTATTCTCCAGTAATTTACATACAATAATTATTTATCCATCCTCCGCAGTTATTCTGAAACTGTCTCATCATTATTGTCATCATCTTCCAAATACTTGGACAGATGGAAAGTTTGACAGAGACAATTGAACAGCATACTAAAAGTCGACTGTTAAATTGACATGTGTGGACTATTGAAAAGTGAGTTTATTTTATATTTAGTGGTGAAAATCTAAGAAATCCGTTGAGTATTTACACCAAAGTACTAAACAGAGCTACTCACCGCCAAGCGGCCATAACATCCTCTTTGAGGGGTGCAAGGTGCAGTAAGAGCTGTGTCCTCCAAAGACCCATTTCTGACCTCCATAGTTTGGCTCTATTATCTTTGCCATGCCTTCAAACTTCAAAGTTGCTTTCAGAACAAGAACCGGGGGTAATTGAGACCATGAGTACGCAAAATCGTAGAAATTATGCTATGTAAAATTGGTCTGTTCAGCTGTCATGGCCTCTTGTTGAGCAGCCTGTGCACATTCTGTTCAAACGGCAATAGGTTCAACAATTTTCGTTGAACCATCCACCTGTTCATGTCTCCTGAACTCGTCGACATCATATCCTCATGTGCTTCAGGTGACCAGTCGCAAAGTTTTTATACCAGCACGAGAAGGAAAGAATGAAGAGATGACTGTTGATAATTTGATAACACGAACGAGCCGACTACAGGGCCGATTCTTACCTTACTAAGCACACATCTGCCTCTTAAGTCCTCGATGGCATATAGCCATAAACGTTATCATTGACAATCCATGATTGAGGTATCGTTGTCGCCTTATTCGTGCTGTTTCCCTCCTGAAGTCCTCCTGCAGCCATTCTTGCTTCGCTTCTGGGTGAAAGTGATCTCTTACCACAAGAAACAAAATGAACTTTAATCCCTACAAAAATGTCCAGCCTGGTAATTTATATTAAAAGACAAAGGAGAGTTGACTTTACTAGGAGTTTTGCACAACATCAGAAACGAGCACAGAACATCCGTGCATAATGCCGGATGGTCTTGCAGCAGCGATTATCCGTACTCTTTGCGTGTTTGTAAGTGTCACTAACCGCTAAAGATTTCGTTTCACACAGCCTTCCCGCAACTCCCAACTAATTCGGACATGGCATACATATCTTATCTGATGCTCATTCATAAAAAATCACAGCCGGCTACTGCTTTTGATGATGTGACCTACGCAACGGAATCTGGTGGAATCGTTGGTTTAAGGACCGTAAAAATTCGCCTGTCAGTCCCTTCATAATGCCATTAAAACGATTAGAAGTCTTCTGTGAATGGACTCCGGAAAGTTGTGAACACTTACAATAGCATTCACAAGGGTAACAATCTCTGTAAGAGTCAAGCAACTTCTCAACGAGACCCGACACGTCTTTTCACATGTCAAATTTGAACAAGAGCGTCAAGGGAATGGCATTTTTTAAGAGTAAAACTCAACCGTCTGTTGTTATTATTAATGTGAAGATTTCACGGAAAATCACAATATTGCTATGCCGACGAGGAAGTGTCAGCTATTGTTTGTAGTGGTATCATCATACACACAACGAACATGGAAACCATAGTAGCGTATCAACAGGAGTGGTAACAGGACCTACAGACGTGGATTATTATTATTGTTATTATTATTAGTGACATTGTGGTGAATCCAGCCCGGTACTTCCCACACATAAAGACTCGGATGGGTACAGGAAAAGGGGTCGAGAGTGAGAGAGAGAGAGAAGGAAAGAAAAAAAGAATTGAAAAGAAGGAAGGGAACTATCGGAGGTAATAAATTATTCAAGTGTTTCGTATAAACATTGCCATTCCTCTATCCCTCTCATTTAAAATACTGGGCGTTGTCAAGCCATCAGAGTTATTCACACCTATTGTCTTCTTCCTTTGCAAGAATCCAATTCTTTTCTGATCACTCGCCTCTCTCGAACTCAAACATACATCCATGCACTCACTCACCACATAATGTTCAACGATTCGTATTGTCCACTGCCCTGATCACCGCCTTCCTCCCTCTTATGACTATCACCCTTTATAGTCTCTTTTGTGAGGAAAACATGCGCTAGCTCTTTGTTGTGATCACGATCTCCTCCACACGAACACACGCTAGCATTCTTTTGAGCCATCGTCTCCTTTGCCTTTTCTAATGCGACGCAATCACGGTTCGGCCATCTCTTCGCCAGTAGCACCATTATCATAATGACTTCCCCGTTAAATCCATTTCACTTTAAATTCCTCCTATTACTCACTTCCATTGCCGTCTCTCGCTCGGTCTCATTTATTTCCCTCCCACAGACCATTGAAAGTAATTAAATCAGTGCAAAGACCAAATTAGGACGGAGACAGCTTTACTCATTACAAACTCACCTCTGTCTGAGCCAACTGCAGTTGAATCACTCAAAGCGTCCATTCAAGAATGCATTCGCAAAATAATAATTAAAAGGGTTTTGATCGTCACATAATGTTTTACCTGAGCTAGTATATGCTGTCTCACACAGGATGCACGTTAATAACTATGGACAAGCCGTGTATGTCCAAATATCGTTTAAGGTGTTGTTGATTGCACAACAGTTAGTAGACGACTATTGTCCGAAACAAGATAGCCAACGACACTTGACCGAGCACTGTTGCCCGAGGACCGAATAATCCGTAGGCAATGTAGACTGCGAGAATGTAAAAAAATTACTAATTGTTTTTTCTAAGATAATTCGCACATGATTCCTCAAACTCATCATCACCCTCATCTTACGTCCAACAGGAATGGTAGTAAATGCAATGAATATCTAAATATGTGTATCACATGCTCATGTCTAGACACTTCTGTCGGAGGGCACGTTTATTCAAGTTTTCTCCAAAGACATTTTCGGGTCAATTGGAATCAATGGTCAACTCAA
>JAQIWI010000349.1:0-37264 GCA_034698825.1 Deuterosminthurus bicinctus | reverse complement strand
CGTATGCATATGTTGGGGGTTAGATGTAAGAGAAAGATGTGTGACCTTGATGGGCAAAATTTTTACCATCACGGCTACTTTCACGCTTCCATCTCCTTCAAGCAGCTCACCTGGGGAGCAATACAGGACAGATTTAAAACTTTCACCTCCTTTCCTCACTCTATTCCTCAAGTGAAGTGAAGAGCCGGAGGACATCAGGGATGATGGAGTCAGCGAAACGCCATTACCTGAAGCCAATTGCCCTTATCTTCCAGTAGAACATTACCTATCTTAAATTCCCTTTACCATACTAAATGAACTGCTCCAATTGACTTGAAAATAAAATTTGTAAAACATACAGTAGAATAGAACACCACTACTGCACTGAGAAAATATATTTTAGAGCATGCTCACACCAGACTTATGAGTCTCATAAACAACAATAAAAACTTAATAGCTACTTGAAGATGCGTGATGAAGGGGCGCATGGCTGTACACAAGCAAGTATGTATGTATGGGACGTGAAAAAAGTTATGAATTTATGGTAAAAGTATAAGAGAAAGTTGGAGGGAGTTCCCAAGGAGGCTGGGAATAATGGCGATTTTTTCTTTACTTTCACTGTGCACATTGACCTAAAACAGGCGTTGCTTAGTGTTGTACGTATTGAGTTGAGTGTAACTTATTGGAAATGGCTGACTTGATCGATTCCTAAAAGCTTGGAATGTATGTACACATCGCGACTATATTTGTTTTGTCCCTATGTTTCCTTTCACGAAATTTCTGATCTACATTCTTATTTTCTCCCAACGCGTCTAACATTTCGAAGAAAGGGAATTAAGTTCTGAAATCAAGTTTTTCGAAGCCTTGAGCAACTTTTCTTTTACCACCAACACGTACTACTTCTGCTTGTTTGCTTTGCTTGATAAATTCGCCCCATGCTTTCATCGTTGGCAAGGGGGAAAATCGGAAGGCGGGAAAAGTTTAAGGACAAGTAGGACTTGGAGGTCGTTACGAACCATTACAGCATACACTTCAATATCACATGCGCTAATTTAGTAGGCCGTGGATTACGGGAACAGTCATTGTGAAAGTAGTGGAAAGGGAGTTGAGATTATCAGAGGCTATGGGAATTAAGGGACTCGGTCGAGTGTAATCTAAGACGAAAGTATATGTCCTGTGTTACGAGGAGAAAGTTGGAAGAGGCGAGAGACAGAGGAGCAAAACTAGAATTTATGAGAGTCCGGTATGTTAGTAGGAGAAAGTTTGTTGGGAAAAAAGTGCTTTTCCCTCCCCATGCCTCATTGATTCACTCAGTGACGAAGAAAACAACAAGCTTGGTGAAAGTCGAAATTCTTTTTACCCTTGTACTTTTGTGCTTTCACTATTGCACAGTCCAGCGGCTTGAAGCCTGGAATGCTCCCATATGGGCTTCCACTGTTCAATTGCATAATGTAGCAAGTCACTTTCCCCATCTTCATCATTTCCGTAATCTCTTAAGTTCTCTTTATTTCTCCTCTTCAAGCCTCCACGCCATAATCCTATAATCCGACTTTTTTCGCTGCCACATCATCAACTCTTCAGCAGAGTTGTGCCAGAGTTTAAAAAGAACTCATCTTCTGGTGGTCATTGACAAAGTCCTACTGCGGGCAGTAAAATACCAACACGAGGGAGCGATAAAAACTCAAGAGAAACTTTCACCTGGTGAAAGTAGCCTCGTTCTTTACTGCCAGCTCGAGCGGAAGCTATTGATTTTTTCCCACTGCTATGGAAGGCGAGAAGAAGGAGGGAGCATGATGATGAGATGAAACAAGTGGAGTGCGTTGAATATAAATATTGGTGACTGGAAATAGAATATTTGCCCTCTGACTCCAGTAATAGTGTCGGTAGAGGAGGAGTGAGAGGAAAAATGGAGGAGAACACTTGAGGAATATTCTATTTTCAAGCGTGCACAATTCTCTTTTCTGTGAACAGAGGAAGCATGACGAAGGGCTTTGCATGTATAAGAATCAACTCACGTTCTCAGTTCACACAGTGAGAGGAGCCAGAGTTCAACCCACCCTTTCCAATGTTCAATGCCTAATCAGCTCTGACAGTATGTAAGGCATTTCCATACATGCGTGTCAACAATTTGCTCTCCACTTCATTCTTCAACCTTTTTCATGTTGAAAGGAATTGAGCATCCATGATGCATTTGAGCGAGCAAAAAGGACTGCTTTCTCTTTCGCATGACCCCTCGCATACTTAAAACCTCACACATGCTTTCCTACATTATGCAGACGCACACGCACATCATTGCAAACACTTGTGCATATCCCTTTCCTGCCACCAGCTATGGAAGTAAAAGAGTGAGTTCTTGCTTTATTTCCTCCGGGACATTTGATTCCTTTGGGAAATGAATATTGTGGGATGGAAATGGAGAAGGTCTGGGTGTCCATATGCAGCAGTGAGCAGTTATGGGTGCCTCGGTGTTTGTGCTTGTGGTAAAGGTAAACGGAGATTTTGGCAAATCCTCAATATAGATTTCGATTACTTATGGAGACTGGCTTCCTGTCCTGTTCTGTCTGGGCTGCTAGGAGCCGCCCGGCATGGCAGTGCGTTTGAAATGGAGCCTCACTTTCTCTCCCTCTCTCAATGGTTTCAGGATACGTAAATTGTTTTCCAAGATTGATATCAGTTGGGGGCAAACAATGAACTAGGACTATGTGGATGCATTATTTACATGAAACTTTCTCCCGGTTTGACGCACACTGTTATTCTCCATGTATAAACGAATATATGGGATGTAAGCATTGCTGGAGACACGCATTGCGGCATACACAAAGGAGGCTGGGTTGAGGAGAGATTTAAATTATTCAAAGAAGAGAAAGGGAACGATTGGGCTTATTCTTAAGTGAGCTTGACTGACATTCAGGAGAAATTGAAGTGTGATATGTGTGGGGGCTCTGACTAACAAGGGTATATTGGGATTTTCAGGTGTCATGGATCCGGAAGCGAGATTTACACGTTCTCACTTCAAGTATTTACACATTCACGGGAGATGCAAGGTTTGCAGTGATTCATCCGGAAAATTCGGACGATTGGAACCTGGAGATACGCTACGTACAGAAAAGGGACGCAGGGGTGTATGAGTGCCAAGTGAATACCGAGCCTAAGATGAATCTCGCCATGCTACTCAATGTGGAAGGTAGAAGAGATTCTGAGTCATTCATTTGTGTTCTTCTTTTTTCATTGCCGTCTTCTAGCTTTCTGCTTTGTCGCTTATGCTCTCTCTTTGCCCTTCAATTACCTCCATTTACAAGCTGCCTGAACGAGGATGTACGTAGGTGTATGCATGTGTGTTGCCTTCCTCCTATCCATATAAATTCTTTTGGCACTAAACGCACATAGTTGTACATGGAAAGCCGGAATCCTTTGCTCTGTATTCACCTTGTCCTCGGTTCCAATCCATTATCCTCACGTAGGTGTACATAGTGGCGGCACACACACGAGCTTTTTACACCGCCACATATCTCCTCCTGCCATTCATCCCCTGCCAACTCATGCATTACAACCACTAAAAGCCTCACACTCTGTTCATTTTTACCGTTGCAACTTTCTCCGTAAACTGCCTCACACTGCGCCATCTTCCAGCTAACTTTTACCACGACGGCCACTTTGATTTCTCTGGGTAAAGTTTAAAGAAGGAGAATCTCCCTGGAGAGATCGGATTGCATATAAGAAAGAAAACCTTTGATACGCATTGTGCGTGCCTCCATATAAAGAAGTGAAAGTTAGCTTGGCTTTCTCTCTGCCTCGTTTCACAAGAGATTTGATAGTGAAGCTCTAAGTTGTTGTTGTTGCGAAGGCGGCAGTGTGAGTGAACTGTGTTGGTCTAACTTAATTATGTGTTGGCCTCTGGATGCGCATGCCAAGGAAACTTTTTACATGCTGAGTAATCCCTACAGAAGACAACAGGGACTCCTTTTTCCTACTTATTTTTACATTACAATGTCGCCGCAAAGTCATATCCCATCCTACGCACAAGCTCACAATCACATACACACGAGGGTTTAGATGCTCTACAGTACGTCTCAAGTCATTCTCCTTCCCTTCATCGCCTTTCTTTTCGATGTTAATGCTGCAGTAAGATGGACCGTAGTATGCCTTGCTGTAGAAGCCTCATTTTTGGGGCTTTGAAGGCATTTAGTTCGTGGGATTTTTCCCATAATAAAGCCCACTGCGTATTTTTTTGAATAAGCTTATGTAATAGTATTGACATTTGAAAAAAAGAATTTAAAAACAAATGTCCCCATTTTATTCTCATTTTCTCGCATGACATATTGCAGCAGGAGTTGGATAAGATGTGTGTAACCGCTATAAAGCAAAAGGACAAGTTTATGATGACTGCCTGCTTGACTTTTAACCTCTCTTCTGTGGCTGTTCTCATATCAAACCGGCACAGCTGTGCTAGCTTATAATACTTGACTTGCGTATTATTTATGCGTGAACTAGTTTCGTAAGGGACTTTTGTTTAAGTAGCAAACTTTTATTGCTCCTTTCATCATTTTCCTCATCGTCATCATGTGTGCGTATGATTGTATGTGAGGACCTGTGTTTTTCAAAGTAACGTCATGTTGAAAATGAAAGTCAAATTTAAAATATAAATCTGAGTTACATGTTCCCTTGTCAGTTTATGTTACTTTTATCAGCGGCTTGCCCGCACTAAAATTCACAATAGGACCATAGTGCTTACAATGGCGTGACCAACGGGTGCTTGTAGTATACTTGAAGCAAATACAAATGCGTAAACTCATACATGAATAGCCAAAGGTGTACACGAGTCCATTTTATTTACGTGCACGCTGAATAACTTGTGGACAATGAGACGAGGAAAAACCGTCATACGCACATATTTGACACTCAAACCTTGTTACCCGAAATAGCTGAACAAGAATTTTATATGCTCCAGAATTAGGTGAATGCAGTTCTTATACAACGCAATGGCTCTCATGAACACAACCGGATCCAAAGTTTATTCTACCATTTATAAAGATGTTCCAGTTTTCAAACGGCTAATGTATAGTTTCCGTGTGTGCAGCTGACAAAAGTTGTTTATGAGACCGACGTCTGTATTCGTCTACTTGTGGAGATTTGCAGTCAGAAATAAGTTGACAATGGGCAGGAGCATAATCTGATGTGCGTGTGGGATCAATGAATAAAATCAGTCTTGTTTGCCATAACTTGACGTGACTTCTTGAGCACACACTAGCATCAAGGTACAACACGTTGCTTCACATAAACTAATCAGCATGAAAGACTGCTCAGTAACAGAATTCATTTGCTAAGAAATCCACTTAGGCATACTGACACGCGGGAGCAATGCACCCTAACAACCAGCTAGCTCCAATGTGGCCATAAAGCCAAAGATGAAGAGCTAGAGGAATGGCTTATGAGAGGCAGTTAGCTGGGTAACCAAGAGTGTTAAGGAGGAAGATGATAAAAGGTTTAAATGATGATGCTACCACTCAGTCTGTTAGCGGGGAATAAGCGTGATGGGGAGAGGATGGAGAAGAAGTGAAAAATTCATACTCTTTGCCTCCTCACGCCTGAATATCCTTGTGAGAAAAGTCCCAGGTTGCCTAAAGAAAGTCATGAATTAAGGAAATTGAAGACAGAGAAAGCGAGAGGGAAAGCGGAAGACGGAGAAGAGGAGGGAGGAGTGAATGGTAAATTGCTTAATGGCGATCCTCCAGTGTCTTCATTTCCATTTAGATGCACCATATGCTGAGCCAGAACTGAGCGATTTGACTCTCCGCTGCTGCTATTAAATGTGCAAAATGCTGTATTTTATGAATACAAAATGTCGTTAATTCTCCAAGCCAATAATAATATCCTTCATCACACTTGCTTTCACTCACCGTCGAATTTTAATCCATCCAACTGGCTCCTTATTAATCTTTGTGTACCTTTTTCCTTCTCAATGGATTTGATGGATGGACTAGACTGATTACGTAGAAGAAGATTGGGAAAGTGCTAACCTTATTCTGATGATGAGGAAGGCGCTTAAATAAATTGCTTGCTGTAAATTGGCCACGTTGTGCAGATTGCTGCTCTATTACGAGTGCGTTACTCATCAGGTTGTGTTCCTATGACAGAGATAATGGAGAGTGTTATGGGGAAAGATATGGAAAAAATCGTTGAGGTAGTAAATTTTTTTTGGGAAGGAATGCCTATAGTATTTGAGTGGGAGAGTAAAGGCCGGAGTAAGCACTATGTGAGAGAGTGGATAGCTGTGAAGAGCTATGGTTTACACATTGTTATTATTACTAAAAAGATTGGTTCTTGTCTGTATGTGAAAGTGCGTGTGTGTGACGCATAGAAGGGCGTTCAAGTATGTGCGAGTTTGAAGGAAAGAATGAGGAGACAACCCATGGAGTTAGTGAAATGATTACGTTATGCAGATATAACAATTTGGGGAATGAAAAAGCCGCTGCGGGAGCACGAAGGAGACGGACGTTAGTAGGAAGCAAAGCGAATGTTATAAAATGGAAAGCAAGTTATGTGTGTATGTGAGTACTTCCATCCAGAATTCCATCTGTTTTCTCTCACTCAGTCTATTTCAAACTTATGTGCTCCTACTACTTGAACTCTTGGGAGGGGAAGGGAATGTAGGGAGGAAAAGTGCCTGCAAGCACTTTCTCTCTCTCTCTGCTCAAATTCCTTCACAACATTATTTCCCCTTTCTTTTCTCTCTTTCACTCCCTCGTTTCCTGTTGCAGTGCGGAAGAAAAGCTCATTAGATTAAGTGAATAAAGCGTCATTGACAGAGAAAGAGAAGAGGGCAGATGGAGTTGTCTGAATATTTATTCTCGCGCCATGCCCAAAAGGCCAATTGCACCATTTAATTTACCTTCAATAATTATCGGGAAAAGATTCAAACTTTAAATTGATCTAGTTTCAGTAACAAGAGAAAATGCGACGCAACAGTATGAAGGACCTGCCGTCAGCAGTTATACAATAATGGCAAATGAACCAAATAGTATAGCTAGGCAATGCAATATATATTTTTGTAGATAATTTGCAAAGTAATTTCATGAGTAGGCTTTACACTGTAGAAGTATCTTTGAATCGTGGGTGAGGTCTGCGCGCAAAGCCATTCGGTGAGGATTTTACACTGGCTTAATTTGTTGGGAAGAAATTAATTACGTGTGCGACCGTCTGCTTATGACATTCCCTCCTATCACTTACGCTTCTACTATTCGGTGGCCCTATGGGTTTAGTCGGTGCCGTTAGGCTGACTTTGAACATCTCTATTTCATATTACATGCAGCCCATTTGCGTTTGTTTTTCCGATAGTGAAATATTTCAGCATTTAACTTGCTTTCGGCAGCGAGCTAGACAGTTTAACTTAAGCTCTTTCAACTGAAACACTACTACAGTAGCATGAGAGGGTGTTTAGTACAAAGATCACCGTGGGAACTGTCACTATTGTTTCAGCTGGAGACCAGAGGGATGATGATGACAATGGTGATGAGCAGCAATTGTAATTAGGTCCAACTGGTATATATTGCATGATGACATGTTTGTTCTTCTTGCCTGTTTGCATAGCACGTGCTTGGTCGTAGAAAATGGAAGTTTTGGTGGAATTTTTCGCTTGTGTGCTTCATTATGCTTGATAAGACTGATCGGTGGTTCTCACGCTATTGATTGTTGTGATTGCTCAAGTGTGAACAAAGTAATGTCTGGAATATGTGATTTCTATTTGATGAAATCCGAGCAGAAGCCCAAGCCAAGATATGGGGGCCAGATGATGTGTACGTGAAGACTGGAAGTATGATAAGTTTAACCTGCTCCGTGAACATCCACTCTCATCCGGCTGGCTCGGTATCTTGGTATCACGGCTCAATACTCGTAGACTTTAACTCACCGCGCGGCGGAATCAGTTTGGAGACAGAGAAGACAGAGGCCGGAACGACGAGTAAACTGGTCATAACCAAAGCAGCCCCGTCCGACTCCGGCAACTACAGTTGCGTACCCTCAAATGCCCAGCAAGTCTCCGTCTGGGTACATGTTCTCAATGGTAAGTCTAGCCTTCTATAAGTTTCTATATTATTCTCCTTTGCGTCATTACACGCACACATACTACAGAGGAAGAAAAACGAGCCGGCTTGTCCTCTGTAGTCGTCCCAGCGAACAAAAGGATGAGGGATGAGAAAACGTAATTTCGTCACAGTCGGTTGCATCCTAAAATTGTGATTTGGTGACAGCTGTTCCTCTCACTACAGCGGCAGGAAGGAAGTTGAGAGAGAAAAATCCCGCAATTTTCAGTCTATTCATCCAATTTTCCCCTATGCCACCATCCTTCTTCTTTTTCTATTCCTATAGTCGTAAAAATCCCCAAGAGTTCTTCTTTCCCTGCAAAGTATTCAAAATTTTCATTGTACCCGTCTCAACAACGTCTTTATCATATCCTTTGGGGTCTTTAGTACTACTCACGCATATCTTATTCCTAGTGAGCAAATATAGGACCGTGTTCTATCTCTCTATAGGCTACAGCTCCTTGTCAACGTCTCTTGTGACATTTAACGTGCTCACCTTCAAGTACTATTAAGGAAGCTGGCCTACATTCAATTTGGCTCGATAAAAAAGATAATTTCCCTCGCAACATTCTGTCTGTGACATGCCTCCACTGGGGTCTCCTCTGATCTTCTAGTAACTTCCAGCTTACACTTGCGCCTTTCAAATGTTTCCTGTGGGTGCCATCGCCAAGTTTCCAGTTCAGAGGCGAGATTATGTTGGAATCTCTATCATATTAAATACGTAATTTTTGTTCTTGTAATTAATTCAATCAAGTTAATGAAACTCTTGGGCGATCGGTGTTCTTTGACACACCTTTGGGGACATTGAAATGGAAATTATGATGAAAAAAATTAAGCCAAACACATGGAAAAGTTTTACTGTTAAATAAAATTCTATCATTTAACTATAACTTGGTATGAAATTAATTTCAGGTGAGCATCCAGCAGCCATGCAGCACGGTGAACACGGGTTCGGCACAACAGCCACAGCCTCCATTGCCCTCACGGTCCTCATCCTGGTAACGCATTATCTGACCAGGTGATAAGTGAGCCAGTAGCCATTCCAGCATTATCAAACAAAGTGATTTTCACGAATTTTTCTCAATAATTCGTTCCCTACTTTCCGCTACCGGAGTAAAAATGAGGACGCTGTATGGTCGGTTGTGGTGTGTCGACTGGAGCTGTGATAATGGAAGTCGCGTAGTGAGTTTGGTCGCGAGATTCAGAAATAAGAATACGAAAATTCCATTTTTTTCCTCTCTCCGTGTGTACATGAATAAGAAGATAGGCTAGTCTGTTCATACTTTAAAACTATAATAATAATTTTAATACTTGACGGAAAGCGGGTTTGTGTGTATAGTTAAGGGTTGAGAAAGAATTGTAATGTGTAAGAAGAACGGCCTGAATGATGGGAAGAAGACTCGAGCTTGAAAAGTTTTACAAGAATTGCACACTGAAAAGTTGAAGGACGGAGAGAAGATGAGAAAATTGTGTGGGTTTCCTTCCGTGAAAATATAGGACATTATCCGTAGAATCATGATGATGATGAGGGAGATCTCTTTGTTACACAATGGATCCTGGTCCCTTTCACGGATGCTTTGTAATCATGGCGACGGCAAGAACGAAGAGACGAACAAGAAATAAAAAGAAGAAAGACAAAGATAATTTGGCTGAGAAAAGAACACATGGGCCACCAGTATAGTATTACCTTGAGCAGAGTGCAACGTGCTTGACAGTGCACATTATGGTGATGTGCGTGGGTATATTTGATGCATAACATTTGATGCATCTTGACATGACAGAAGAACATGTGAAATCAATGCATTGTGTGTGTGTGATATTAAGAATGTATCCCCTCTACTTATTAGACTTGAAAAAGACGAGAGGATAAAAGAAGTAAGTGGGATCCGTGAGCATGCCGACTTCTTGTTATAGAACAACACTACTGTCGTCATAGTTGGGAAGAACAAGCTTCATTCAAGCTTTTACACACAATTCACTCCATCATCATCATATCTTGAGGAAACTTGGGATGAGCGCAACAAGAGCAATTTCTATCTAATAACCCGTCCTTTCTGTTCATCCGGTCTGTTTTTGTGAGTGTGTGCGTCTGTAATAATAATGATATATACATGTGAGCATGTAACTGTGTGGACGGCGTTTTTCGCTGGTGTTTTTTTCCTGTAGGAAAGCCTGACAGTGTGTGGTGTGTGTATGTCTGTGCTGTATTTTGGGAGAATGATGGTAAAACTCTCTGTGGTAAAATTGTGGGCTCAGATATGAAAGAGTATCCTCTCTGGTCTGGTGTGACTCCTACCCAGTGACAGCCAAGAAGAAGGCTATAGATGAGTGAGTTTTGTACGTGGAACAAGAGCGGATAATAAATCATAATAAGACGCACCAAACTGGGAGAACATTTGATTGTCTGTACAAGAAAGAAGACGACAACGACGAACTCGCGCGCATACACACACAATAATGTAACGTCTTCAAAGGGGCTTATAACACACACCAAAAGGCCTCTGTTATGGAAGATAAAAATGTACAGGGAAGAATAGAAGAACACTGATCCCCCTGCGGTCGTCTTCCCGTAACATATAATCCGCTTAAAAACAAGAGCAAGATCCCAACTTTATACCCGTTTCTGAGTAACTACAATTTTCACCACCGTTACATCATCATCATCATCATCGTGCCCAAGATTTTATCCTAGTAAAGAAGATCCGCCGTGCCCCTTTGCCCAAAATAAATATTCCACATAAATCCTCAGCGGACGACCAAGAGAATGAAGAAGACGAAGATGAAAGTGTGCTGTGTCTATATGTGTGTCAATTCTGAAATGTCACAAATCATTTCCCCACTGATATCATCATATAAATATAGTGTGTAATAATAGAAGAAACCTTTGAACTATGACGATGTATAAGACGAACTGTAGTAAAGGTGTACATGAGATTTGGAAGGTTATGGAAGAGAGTTTCCGTTAAGCTTTAATTGTTTTACTTGAAAGGAGAATAAAAGTACCCGCAGTTTTGGCAATAAAAGTACAATTTATTCACTGTTTATTATTGTTGCTCCTATATTAGAAGGCTTCCTTCTGGTGCGCCTCTTTGCCATCGACCGCTTATATTACATCAACAGCAGGTCGACATCAAAACGCACTCCTCTCTCCTGGCTTTTTAGTGTGGGCGAGGATGGTATTCTTCTGTTTTTTTCTTTTTTTTCCACATCCAAATACTCGCACACACGTGGAGAAGACTAAAAGGGCAACAGCTGAGATCATAGATTACCCGGTGTAAATGTATACTAGAGAGAACTGTATAGAAATTCAATTTTCCACGTTGTTGCAGGAGAACTACAGTAGTCCAACGCACATCCTAAAGGTTACAGCACCAAAAAAATACAATAGGACAAGCCATTAATGGGACACAGAGACGCCTTTTTCTACAAGGGAAAAGACTGACGAAAGAGTAGAGGAGATTCTTAGTATTCTTTAGCTTTTCCTCGCTTCTTCTATAGTGCTAAGTTGTTGACCCACATGTAACACCGGCCACATTCATAATGAATGAGACCACAAGTAATCTTGTTCCTCTGCCTTCCCTCTTCGTCTCCTCCCAAGCCTCTCTCCACATAAATATTTAATGAAGAGGCAAGAGGCTTGATATCAGGGTATAAACTATCCAATTACAAAAAAGAAAGTAGCCTCTTAAAAAATGTAATTACATAACACAAATATTGAAGCAACAACAACAGCTGGACCAGTAGTAAGAAGGTAGGGGAGACATTAAGAATGTAACAACAACAACATCAGCAGCACATCAAGGTTCAACGCTCTCATATCATTCCGTTAAGTCCATATCTATAATAAACAGGAGGCTGTAAATTTATGAGCATGTTAAAAAATACACGGGAGAGATAGCCTCGCACCAATCATCATCATCATGGAGACGCAATATCTACTGCGTCAGCTAGTGTCTGGTCCTTCTACTAAATCATTATTACCTTTTCTGGGCAACTTTCTCTCTCAACAACGTCCACTGTTCCACTTAGTCAAACTGCCCAGCAAGAGCGTCTTTTACCGGTCACTTTCTTGCTCTGGTCACCATTACTCTCCACTCATATACTTTTACATTCTCAAGGCTCTCTCTTTTCACCCATTTGAAGGTCCTCACAGTTCATGGGTACACATTCCTCATTGCACGACGGCTACTACACACCACTACTGTCGTCACTAATGCCACAGCCTTTTCTACTTGCTAGCCACTGTGTCGTTCTTCATCTTCCCTACTACGATCTTGATAACAGAAATGCTTTCTGCCATGAAAAATGGAATGGCGAGGGTTGTCATTGTGGAAGAGTCCTGAGCTGAGCAATGGAACAGCATCATCATGGTAATTGCCAGCCACGTGCCACCTTTGTCCCTGAAGTCCCAACTAGGTCCAGCCGGTGCACTAGATATCCTCGAAGAAGCTAGCTCAGGCTTGGAGGAATCTGCAAGAAAACAAGACGAGAGAGGCTAAATTTATTTATCATTACTATCATCGTACATAATAACCTTGGTGGAAAACAACTTGGCGGCAGCCGCGCCGTCGGTCAAGGAAAAGTCGGCCGAATGCAATGAAAAAAAAACATCAACAACAACAACAGGATTCCACACAACCATAATAATT
Organism: Deuterosminthurus bicinctus; assembly: GCA_034698825.1. NCBI lineage: Eukaryota > Metazoa > Arthropoda > Collembola > Symphypleona > Bourletiellidae > Deuterosminthurus > Deuterosminthurus bicinctus. The sequence continues at coordinate 24,558 of JAQIWI010000349.1, read as the reverse complement.
TCTATCCCTCCTGCCGCCGTGACTACAAGTAAAGCTTTAAATGGTCTATTTAATGGATCTAAGCATGAAAGAAGGCTCGTGTAGTTGTTGTTACTGCTGAGGCCAACATCAACTAGAGCACCTTGTGTATTCATCCAGCCCAACGCCCACACATCATTACTTTTATATTCCACTAATAACAGTTAAATTGAATATGAAATTGAACAAGCCATTTGCTACATTGAAAAGGAGAGAGAGAGTGCCATGCCATCCATGTCTTTGTTGTTGGCATGAGTACCACTAAACATATACTTGGCCGATGGTATATAGTACAACATCTCGCAACGCTCCCTTTATATTCCTTTTGAATAATCTTTTTCTATTTTCATCTCGTAATGTATCACACTATTCCGGCTCCTTCTCCATCAAGGCTACAAGCTCACAAAGCACACACCCGTCCTCCCTGGTAAACAGAGGATAAAGGGCGGCGGATTAAAAGAGCCATAATGCGGGGATCTTGATGAATTTAAATGGGAAAGTGGGTTGATAATACAGTAAAGCACTTACGATCAGGGAGGATCCTTAGGACGACAGAGGCAGGATAAATGGCTCTCCCACCACAAGAATATTTCCCCTGATTTCGGGGGTCAACTCTGACAATGACTAGTTTTGAAATTGTGCTAAAGAGGGATTTTTCCGTCTCAATGTTGATCCCTCCCAAGATGGCTGAACTTTGCTTGACGGGGATGTCATTGTAGAACCAAGTGATGTTCGGTGCCGCCAGTCCCGGGTGAGAAATGATGCATGTGAAATTGGCACTACTTCCCTCTTCAATCTCCAGCCGCTCTGGACCCAAGAGTCGAGCCTCTGTCACTACATCCAATCCAAAGTATAATGGCAGTTATCTTTCTTCTTCATCCCATCCCATCCATTACCACTTTCACACTCAACTTCCGCGTCTATACTATACAGACACAAAGACAGACACACGCCCTCACTACCATCACCTCATTCAAAGCCCTCACAATCCACAAGCACCCCATCAGTTTATCAAGTAATCATTAGCTTTGACTTCACACAAGTACCACAGGAGTGGTTTGTGTTAGCAGGTCAACCTCAACATTTCCGTCCAGTTTTCTTTCCACATTAATCTTCTACGAAAACCTTCCTCCATCATTATACTATCTCTGCCCTAATTAATTCAACAAGAGAGCATTACACACAAAAGGCTCAGACAGTATTACATTGGAAAACATTAGTATTTTTTAAACTTTGCATTGCAATGTGCCGTAAGTTTACATTAATCTGCCAGGATTTCTCTATAAATGTTTACTTCGGAACCTGCTTGACGTGGGGACGGGCTTATTAGGTTTCAGAGGACACGTGTGAGCCTATCTTTCAACATTGTTCTGCGATGGGCGTGGAAGTAACTGGAAAGAGTGATGAGGACGAGGAAACCGACGCTGCTGCTGTGTGCAAGCGGGAGGAAAAGGCCTCATAATTAGAGATTGAGGAAATTTGTGCATTTTAGTTGATATCTGTGGAAAGAGGATTAAATGTGAAACACAGTACACGTCTCTACTTCCCATTTCCCCTCCTCTTTCACAGATGGTTTCATCCTAATCCTCCTAACGATGGAGCCAAACAGGCTCGGAATGAGATGCAAATAGACTCCAGTCCGAGTCCGACTTTGCTTTTCGCTCAGGCAGGAATCAAGACTGAAAATAGTTGGAATCTCAAGTTTACTCCTCTCTGTTTGCCTTTGCCTAATCCAGCGAAGAAGAAAGGGATACTGAAGGAGTGCGAGCCTTTTCTCCACAGCGACAAATGACAGGGGAAGACTACAAACCGCTGGGACAAGACCATACAGAGATTTTCTATTGCCCAAGGAGAGACATGGCTATTCAATCTTATCTCTTAGCACACATTCTATATCATCATCATCTGAATCTGTCCTTGTTCGCAGACTCAGGCTATTATTACACTTCTTGTCGGTTCCTAAAAGATGGATGCCCCGACTAGTCCAAGACTTCCGAAGGATTCCACCGCTGTCCTCCTGCTGTCTGTAAGTTTCTATAAACGATCATCGTCATCCTATTTCAACCTTTCATCATCATCACACACGCAGTTGAATCCACAAGGGACATCAATCGTATCAACACCACCAGTAGTGCTCACACACACTCAAACACATAAGACGCAGACACATTCACACGCTTGCACACAAACATCCGCGGTAGACACGACAGTTTGTCAGCGGAAGGCACGTGTCATTCCCTGCGTCAATGTCCTACCTACGCACTGTTATTTCTTCCAGCTGTTTTATACATGAATGTCACACAAGTCTCATTAAAATGCTAATGATTCCTCCAACACTTGCAACTACCACTCTTGTTAGTATGATCATGGGCTTTCCCTTGAGATAATAGGTTAGCTGCCTTTGGATGTCTCCTAGCTTAAAGCGTGCATTTTTAATGCTTTGTCTCACATCTCCCGGCTCAGCCCCCGCTGACACAGAAAGCCCAGCCATAGCTCTGCATAGTGTGCATAATACTTCAACTTCCTGGACGCAATTTACTGTACAATCTGCTGGCTCCGAGCGTCCATGTGTACACCCATAGAGGCCTCTAGACAGTCACATACTCCGCAGCCTGAAGCATCCGTAATGAAAGCATGTCTTCAGAGAAATACTAATACGAGAGCGAGAGAGACTTCAACTACTACCTAGCCTCTCACATGTACGTTTCAAATAGCACAAAAGAATGAGATCTCGACACCCTCCTGTGAATGCGTACTAGTAAGAGCACGTGCTCCCCCACATGCTTCTCAAAAGCATCATGAGTTCCGGCCCTAGTTAATCTCGGCCGCCCGTCCTCCTTTCCAATGTGTCCGCATATACGGAGCTTTCCGTGTATTGAGAAGAGAGCTCAGGCTTTTCAACCATGGTGACCACAGAGGAATTATTTCATGATAATGCTCACCATCTATACAGCCTCATTCTGGAAAAGCTATTCAAGATAGACGGATACACAACAGCACTGAAAACACTCACAGCATCGACGCGAGATGGTTACATTCACCAATGACTCCTAAAATTCAGTCGAAAGTGTCAAATTTGTAGGAGGACAGTAGGAATGAAACTGGCCGAGTTTCTGTACACAGAGGTCATCTGATCTTGGTATGGCACTGCATAGCTTTAACATCAAAGTGGACATGATCCATTAAATGACTCGATTCCTTCATCTTTGTGTCATTCGGGCAAACTTGCAATGTCATACTGTCATGGTACTTGTAGCTTGACAGATCTCTGTGGACCTTTACCACCATCAACACACACAAAGGCACACGCCACAGAGACGCTATTCCAAGGAGATAAAAGCAATCCCCATCAACCTTTGTCTCTGTCAAATAGGTTATATATATTCTAGTGGAAGGTATCATATAGTGTAGTACCTTTGAGTTTGGGATCTGCAATGGAATCATGTTGATACAAGGCCGGTAGAACTGGAGGAGCTTCTTGTAATCGCCATCCAGCTGTTTTCATCTCCATTTCGTCATTATTATTCGAAGCCCCAATGGCTCCTGCAATTAATAAACTTTCCATCAGAGAACGACATGCTGTGAGTCCATTAAAAACTATTTGCCAACAGAGTCCATATATATGTACGTCGTCGTTGTAAGAGCTTTCACACAGACGAAACTAAATCAACTATGCCTCCCTCGCTCACTCTCTTGCGGCTTTTAATCCGCATGGACGGACGTAAAGTGTCCCTGCCTATGTGTGTGAAAGACTTTATATATCAAGTTAAATGAATATTCATTCACACTGTTCATTGAAGATCATAGAGAGAAGGGCACTGTGCCGGGTATTAAATTCTAATGTCAAATCCCTTTGTACTCACACTCCACACATGCGTCGAGCACACACATACTCACACACTCACACTACAGTACTTGAAAAACTGTAATAAAAAAAATCTAAAGTTTTTATTTCTGGCGACAGCCCACATATGATCCTATTTCATTTTATTTGAATTATTATTACTTTGGAAAGGAAATTTGACTAGAAACCATCCCTATTCACCCTCACTCCAACTTTTGTCTCCTACCTATCCAAAATCCCAGTGGGAGCGATGGAGTAAAAGAGAGAATTTAATCTCTCTTCACACAGGATGACGACAACGACGTCGTTATGAATAGTTTTGACCTCTGACTTTGGAGCTCATCCAAGAATACGAGAAAGAGAGAAGAAGAAAATTCATTAGCATGAAAACCTATTTGCTTGTTTTTCGGACACGGAAGGATACAGACTGAAAGTTTTCCAACACTATCGTACTCTCAGTCAGTAGCCATGTCTCTTACACAGAAGCGAATTTGAAATTAGAAATTACACTCTGGCCGATTCCCATTAAAACTTGCGTCTTCAAAGATTATACAAAGATTAATTCACCGCAGAATGAAACTTTGATCCTATCCACCTCCAGCCCTTTTACGTCTTATCCCTCTTCCTGTCTAGACTCTCCCTGCAAATATCACTCCAAATTTGCACACTCTCAAAACCATCCCACTCTCGCTAATGCATCCCGACTAAATATAAATACAAATCTAAACAAAACCAATGACGCACACATAGTTTATATTACTCACCGACAACTATGAGATGAAATGCGTAGGTAGACTTGGGCTCAGTATTAACTTGACACTCATACTGCCCCTCATCTTTCTTTTGGACCTGAGTAATTTTCAGTGTCCACGCACTCGAAATTTTCCCTTGCAGGAGTAATTGAACCCGAGGGTCTGAGGTGTACACATGATTCCCTGAAGTGAGAATGTGCAGATCCTTCCTCCGTATCCATGAGACCTATGGAATTAACGTTGAAACAATTGCATTAATCACTACCACTGGAAGGAATGTCATTGTGAAAATAGGTCAAAGTATACACTTTTCTTCCTCAATCTCAAGCTACTTTTACGCTTGGGTTGTCCCCCCAAATTCATCTATCAAGAAGAACTGATTACATGGCCATACTTCCCGCATTCTCCCTTGATACACTACACGACTGACCCGAAAACGACACTTTCTTCCTCCTTTGTTGTTTCTGAGTTTCAGCACTGAAAGTTCAGTTCCTATTCAGAAGGCTTGTTGTTTAGTATTATTGACATTCGTGAAAATCCATTTTCCTTCTTTCTGCGTGATCGGAAGCATATTCTGTAAAATGCTAAGAAAAACCAGAACAATAGAGCTTGCTTTCCCTCTTCAATCATCCGATAAAAATCTAACAAACATTTCTATTCTTTCTTCCTTCTGCATTAATTTTGGGCTTGTGGATTGATTATGCCAACAAGGATGCGAAAATTCAAGATAAAATGTAGAAAAAACTGTGATGAGAAAATTGATAAAACTTTTGCTCCAGTCGTCTCCGAAATTTCCCTGTTACCCACGCCAAGATAATATCTTCTGATTTAATTAATGACGTAAGGAATTCGGACAAGTAAATTATCTGGTTGTTTTGAAGGAAGTAAAGTGTAATTAATTTGCAAGTTTTACTTGTTGTAACATCTCGAGAGGCCTAGTAGAGGGATGGGGGAAAGAAAACATATGAAGAGAGAGCGAGTTCGAGAGAGAGAGAGAGAGAGGGAAAATAGTCATTGCTACTAGTAACTAATGATCAGGAACAAAATTCTTGACTCATTTTTCACTGAATAACACACACCTTCTTCAGGTCTAGCAAGCAAGGACGGACTAAATTAATGAATCTCTTTTTCAATGGGAAAAAGCTCCTTTCACAAACGTTTGCCATGATAAGAGAAAGAGAAAGAGAAGAGGGCAGGTTCTTTTTCCTGTCAGTTGATCCGCACATTTGCCTTTGTCTTCTCCCTCTTTTTCCCTAACCATTAATTCATCCTTCTTTTCTCTTTTCCAGCACAATAATGGAATTACTCCTGTGTGGACCTAACATCTGTAAAGATGGCCGGCTCAAGTGGGGTTTCCAAAGAAAACTTATTCACTGCTGTCTGGTAGAGATTTGAGCTTAGGAAAACCCAAGAGCTGGAAGTATAAATGCGATGGTCGAGCTTCCAACGTTCTTCTTAACTGCTCAAGAAGCCCAACTTAAATCAGTGCCTTCAGAAGAAAAAGACGAAGCAGAAGAAGGATTGTACATGAAGGGTTCGGAAAGGATTCCTGTGGGAATCTCTCTTTCTCGACATGTCTCTGTGTGAGCAATATGAGGGGATGGTCTGTAAGAGACTGGAATTCTTGGCATTGAAATATTCTCTTCATACCGTTTTGTCACCGAGATGCTTTACGATGCACTGGAGATAAGCCGTCTGGCCCACAAATGCCGTCGTATTCGGCTTGAGCGATTCAATTTTCGGAACTGCCAACAACGTCGTAGAAGTCTCTCCTCCGCCTCTTCCTCCACTCCGACTTTGTTCCGTCGTCAGACCTGTCGAGATCCAGTAAAAAATTAACTCCTGCACCCCATAATATCCATGTTCCAATCCAATTTGCCACCATAAATCAAGACTGAAAATTGTGTAATCACTACATTGGTGTGCTTGGACGATAGGGGACAGCGGATTGGATGCTAGTGCACACTATATTACCTCCTTTCATCATCACCATCATCATCATTTACACACACCCTCATCATTACTGCATGACAAGCGGATGAAAAATGGAATATGTGCAGGTAAAGGAGCCAATGTCCACGGCTCAATTTATTCAGTCTCCATATTAAGCGGGTAATCATGTTGATGATGATGATGAAATTGAGATTTTAATCTGGATAACAAGGAGAGTGTATACGGAAAAAGGGGATTTTTCCGTAGAAATTCATGTGGAACGTGCGAGAGAGTTTGTGGGCGTACAGAAGAGTCATTTGTGTATAAGAATGAAAGCTAGAGACATGCCAGGTTTTGTTATGGCAACTGTTCCAAAGTGATCCGAAGCTGAAAGAGGGAAAAAATGTGAGAGGGGTGAAATGTTTAAATCTCCAGCTTTCAAATGGGATTCAACTGTGTGCAATCCAATGTTCGTCATCATCATCATCATGATCATGTTATGGCTAAGCCGGCTGCTGGCATGGTGGCATCCACATGTTTTTCCAAGTCCCATAATGCTTCCTTATGAGAATCCAAAGTGTATAAAGACAATGGTGTCATGACTGTGTAGTACATATTGGGAACAATGCCAGTCCTAAAATTAGTCCAATGTTTTCCCCTATAATTCTCCCTCTGTAGTGAGATCCTCAACCTTTGGTCGTCTGTTTATGCTGTCAATCTCTTGGATCATTCCGACTTGCTAGAAAGGAGCAAGGCGAAGGAGGAGGAGGACGAGAGAGTGGATTTTTTATGATTATGGCCACCATGCCCGTTTCTTTTATACTTCGGGGCCCTTCTTTGATCTAGCAGACAGCCAAGTCTCTCATGTGGATGTCATATGAGATCATAACAAGTCTAAAAGCTGGAACAAACTGTTTACTTTGGTCAAGTAGACAGTATTCTCTCTCTATACTGATCGGAGTAAACAAAATGCTCGCAATTTTTCTTCAAGTGTCTTCTATTATGTCAAATGACACTGGCACATGGGGAATTTATGGAGAGGTGCAGACGTGACCAGATTCCGCTCACATAGAATTTTGCAAACTTGAGATATTTCTCTGAAGATAGAGCGAGTGGAAAAAGTATTCCACAGACATTGTATTCTTTGAGTGTGTGGGGCCAGAATTTGATCGTCTTCCGACTCATAATCTTAAGGAGCTACTCTCGCAAGAGCAGAGTAGTTCGGTGCAGGAATTGTCGGATCTTAATACATTCGGTCGGGAAACACATTCTGTCTGTTCTCGCTCTTCCTCTGTGTACATGTCGTCCTACGCAACACATTTGAGAGGCGTTTATTTAAATGAACCTTTATTCCCCTGCGGTTTCATTCCAAAGTACCTCGTAAAACGCACACACATATATCTCTGCATTTCAAGGTTCACTAACCACCAGCAGAGTATTGCCAAGAGTTTGTCTATAAGGTTTCTTCTTATGTTCCTACGTGTTAGGCCCCACCTAAATAATTACATAGTAAATTCGATCCATCTTAAATTCCCCTAATTTCCCGGCCGAAATAAGCCCCGTGTAATTGTCTCCATTCAACTCGCTCTTTACTTTTTTGGCTCCCACGTTCCCATAATATGATGCTCGCCTGTCGCTTAATTTACGGGATAACATATCACAGAGTAAAGAGCTTGATTCATTCATATAAATGCATCGCCATTAGGATTCTTATCATCCACATCATCGCTATAGCTATCGCTATCAAGCAGAAGACCTGCCGTTGTACTGTTAAAACAAAGAGCGGCTGTTGCATAAAAGTAAGATGAGCTCTACGGAAAATCCAGATAGTTTAATTTTCAAACAACGTTTGAGAGGGATATGATAAGAATGAGGATTCCGGGTGTTATGTTTGGGGAATTTGCAATGGAAGACATGATGACAATGTCCTCAGGTGAAGTCGCTTACACATCAATATCCAGACTAAAGTGTGTCATTAGTATGCCCGACCCATGATTATCAGCTAATTAGCACCCACATTAACGCTACCGTTTCACCAGTTCCTTGTACTAATTATACAAACATTAAATTGCTCTCTACCTGCTGCAGATAAGCTGCATAGGAAGAAGAGAAGGAGACGAATAGACGGGAATAGCAGGGCTGGTGCTAGGTGCTGATTAGGCGAAACGTGATCCTTGAGTAATTTCATCCTCATAATAATCGTCATCTCACTATCTCATCCTCTTCATTTTCATGATGATCAAAGGGCAGGCGACAGAGGAAGAGAGAATTATTTCGCAAGTCGTTGTAATAAATCAAATGTGGCAGAAAATTTGGGGAAACTTTCTCACAAAAGCTTCCCCTCACACCACTGAGGGGAAAGGTGAGGAAAAACGTCTTCACTTTTCTGTCGCTTCACTCTAACAACCAGTAGTCCAATGGTGACACACATATCATCATTCTCTGCCGTGTAATCAGCATATAATCATCATAGTTAAAAATGATTTATTTTCACTTGTCATTTGACAACTCTATGGAAACACGTGGGAAACTTGGAGTCCATTTCGTGCTACATTAACAAATGAATACGATCCGAGGCGTGATTTCATCCTGGTGGAACGAAGCTTTTCTCGTTAAAGAACAGCTTTTTATTTTCTCTTCATAATTATGCACCCACACCGTGCAAACACACACAAATGATAATAATCACACGCACAGTTTGCTCAACGTTGGGCAATGTAAGATTGAATGGAGCGTTGCTAAATACTCCAAATAGTGTTACACACGCCAAGGCATCTCAGTATTCACACTGGCTTCCACTTTCCCAAAAGCTTTTCCTCCACTTGAACGTATATCAAAGGAACAATGCGTGAGTCAAGAACGCTTCTTTTAAAACACTCGCATACACACTCACACACTCCAAACTACATTCCGTCTTCAATCTCTACCATTATGCTGGCTCTTTAGCTCATGTACTGTAATGTAAAGGGAGCTGAACAAGACTAGGGCGAGGGATTTCTTTTAAGACAGATTATATTTTCTTGGCTCATGACTTGCTGCAAAGGCTGACTCCTCACTCCTTTGGCTCCCGTTTTAACTCTCCGTAGCATGTATATATGTAAGGCGACATAAGCAAAAGGCTCGTCTGCCTTAAGAACGTACTATTTCATCATAAGAAAAGCACTCTGGCCTATTAGTAGTCCACGATTTTTTCTCAAATCGCTAACGACAACAACTTCTTACTCTGCATTACATATATGCGACTGTATGACTGACGAGGAGCTTCATACCCGACCTCCTCCTCCCAGTCTTTGCTCTACAGTAGTACAAAACATACACAGGCACACTCCAATCTAGCTTTTTTTCTTGAGCACAAAAGAAGTAAATGAGCAACATTAAGGAGCATCCGCCCTTCATTTATTCACCCTTTTCATCATCATACCTCTCCGTATGCCCGGCATTTTCAATGTAAAAATAATAATACGAGAAAAAGGCGGAAAAAACAGGCCGAAAAGGAATGGCAATATTTCGGCAGTATTAAAAGATTGGAGCAATTTTTCGCTAAGATTGATTGCGGAAGCATGTGGAAGGGGAGACCGTTGGAGAGAGGAACAGGCGGAGCAAAAGCACAGCATGTAATGAAACAGGCTCACTTGTCAACACAACCGACCGTTTTCCTCATTCTCACGCACATAAAAGTCCTCATGTTATGCACAAAGTTTCCTAAAATAAATATGTATACTTGTTTCCAATTCATTTTTTAAAAACACATGCTGGGAATCAGTATGAAAATCAACTTATGAGACCCCCTGAGAAGGGACATGGCGGTCGGCTTCACTCTTTCATGCTCCACGAAACCGCAGCAGCGATATTGAAGCCAAGTGTGATTGTCAGCAGGCTTTTAACTTCGGCAAGATTTTGCAAAGGCTATGTCACCATGCTCCTGTGAAATTAATGTGTCCGGAGTTTCATGATTTTAGTGGCTCAATTTCCGAGAATGTGTTCATTTAGAACGTGAGCCTCGCTCTGGCTCTTGACCTGGAGAAAAGAGATGACAGCCAATTGGGTTGGCTTAAGGAGAGAAGGGTATCTGAGGAAAAGCCGGAAGCCAGGAAACCATGAAAATCAAGTGCGTGTGTGTACGATATGTACATGGCTTACTGGCGTGTGTTTCATTTTTAATTTCTCACCGCGTCAACGTCGGAAATGAAGCGAGTTGATTGGATTTGAAAATGAGCCGCTGGTGATGGCCGCATTATCCGGGCCAAAAGGACGGGGAAACGATGCGGATATAGTGGTGCACTGCACACACAGCAGACAGAAACTTACGTCTATATCACCTCAAGGGGGAAAACTTTGAGCGTCTTATCTTTGCCAGAAGAACTGTGAGAGGAGAGGCGGAAAAGCATGTGGGTGTGTAAAAGAGGAGGCCATTATTTTCTTATCATAAGGGAGCCTCCACTTATCAACATTTCTGGAACTTGTTAGTAAAGTTGAGAGTCAGAAAACTATGGGAGCAAAAGGAGTTGGATGGAATTGATCATATAGCTTTAAATGATAGTCATAAATTCTCTCGCACTTTCCACCCAACGAACCAAAGCGGCAATGGATAGTAAAAATTTTACTCCGAAAGCGCCCCAGCACGCTTCTAACTCTCGTCTTTGGCTGGAAATGAGATTTCGTCTGTAACATGGAAGAGGATATGATAATTATATGTAAAGGCTGGAAAGGGATGGAGAAGTGGGACTGTGTGGAAGTTGAACATGTGTTTGCGGTTGAATCTACAAACGCCATTTGTATAATGTGACCACACTAAAGGTAAAGCAGTCACTCTACCCCCACACATAACGTGTAACGTAAGGATGACAATAATAATGAACTGATAAGACCTCACTCAAATGAATGCAGGAGAGTAAGTACACACACGGCATGTACAAGCCGTGTGCTATGATGACAGGCTTGTAAATTTAGTCAAGGTAGAGCTTAATGACGACATACTCGAGAGAAAGAGAACAGATGATTTGCGTAAGTGGGAAAAAGACAGGTTAAGACCTTACGGCCAGACTTGTGTCATCACTCTATTATAATAGAGCTCAAGCACACATTACACACACATCCTGGCATTCACACGAGTTTTACAAAAGAGATAGTAAAATCTCTGGAGAAAAGTGTCACACGGGAGGAAAGAAGCAAGGTCGATGGGTTAAAATGGACGTCGGTGACGGTTTAGAATAGTTTGCGGTGGAAAGTCAAGCTGACGGCTATATGGCCTACCTCTTTGCATCCTATTTAAATTGCCAATGTAAACACATGCGGTATGGTAGTAGACTCCTGATTTGATTTTGTCCTACAACATTATAATCCCCAAAGTCATTTGGATTATCAGAGGAGCGAAACAACTGGGGAAGCCTTCCAGACCTTCCAGCAGTGAAGCCGTCACACACACACACACAAACGCCGTCATTCACAGTAAAGTCACAGATCAACATTAGTTCCCAAGTCAGCTCCAAAATGACTGACTGAATATCTGCCATATTCTGTACATGTGTGAGATAGATAGTAAAGTCAGTGGTGTGGAATAATAAGCAAGTAATTAGCCGTTCCTCCTAATAATATTTCTCTTCGGAATAGAGTGTGCCGCGTGAGTGTGAGTGCAGCTGTTAGGAGAGAATCTTTTAGTGATTTGACAGGATGAAATCATGGCGGATCTTCCTACCACTTCTGGTAGCCTTCAGTGTGACTGGCGTCCAGGGACGTATTCTATTCCAAAATGGAACTGTGAACATTACCAGACTTATTCAAGCAGAGGATGAGATATTGAGCAAGTTGTTTGGAGACTTTGATCTGACGCAATTAGGACTTTGGGACAGTCGATTTGGGGAACATGTGGGACATGACAATGTAGAGCATTATACTAATGAATGGCTCGTACATGTCCCTCACGGTGAAGACCAAGCTAAGAAAATTGCTAATGAAACTGGATATTTTAACCTTGGACAGGTGAGAGGGTTGTCTTTGTTCACAATCACAGCATTATTGAATTATCATAGTTCCACTTCTCGTAATATGCATGACTGACGTTTTGCAACCAAGCGCCCTCATTATTATTAGCGATTTATATTTGCAGTCCCTTTCCAGGAATTTGAATTGTTCATGTGTCAACTTAAGGCGGATATTGAAATTTCTGCTAATTCTAATAATTCCTTTCAGGTGAAAGGGTTTGATGAGGTTTACAGATTTATCAAGCTGGATCACCCAGAACAGCACCATAGAGAAGCGAGGGAGCTGACTGATCAATTAGCATCCGATGGACGGGTAAATGACTACGACTTGATGTTCATTTTGCCCTTATTATAACAAAGCTATTGATTATTTTAGGTCTACTGGGTGGATCAGCAATTCGCGAAATCTAGGACAAAGAGGGATTTTAATTTGTTTGACATATTTAGTAAGCTCCAACTTCCCGATTTTCTACGAGGTTCCCCCGCTGTGAATATACCGAAACCGATCAAAGACTTTATTCAGTTTAATGATCCTCTCTGGGACAAGCAGTGGTACATGGTAGGTTGTAATCTAAATTGTCTTTCGTTATTTCAAATGATCTTAAAATGTTTTTGGGATAATATTAGTGATGCAACTTCTTTTTACACATGCAGCAGGATACAAGGACAAGAGCGAATCTACCAAGACTTGACTTGAACGTTCTTCCTGCATTTAAAATGGGCTACACTGGAAAAGGAATTAGAGTTGTTGTTCTAGATGATGGTCTAGAGCATAAACATTCGGATTTACGTGAAAATTACGTAAGATGACGAGAATGATTGCTTTTATTTCTCTATTCCAAATATTTGCTTTCTGCAGGAATAATATATGTCTGTTAGGACGAGGAGGCTTATAGGGAATTGTTGTAAGAGTGTGTGCGTGTGTGTGCATGTAGATTTAAGGGAACTTTGTAATGGCAGATTGTGGCTGAATATTTCAGAACCCGAGTATCAGTGGTGATTTGAACGATAATGATGACGACCCCACACCCCGGTACAATACAAAGCCGCCTAATAGTCACGGAACTCGATGTGCTGGCGAAATTGCTATGAAAGCTAACAACAGCAAGTGTGGAGTAGGCGTTGCTTACAATGCTGAAATTGGAGGTAATTTTCACAGTGGGGAGTTTTTGAACTAGAGCCGAAAGATTATGAGAGAAAGCAACTTATTTTTCCCTTCATTTCCCCTCGTTATTTTCTTTAAAGGTGTGCGAATGTTGGATGGACCCGTAAGTGACCGAATTGAGGGAGAAGCGTTGTCTTTTGCCTCAAACTTGGTGGACGTTTATTCTGCATCTTGGGGCCCGAGCGATGATGGAGAGACAGTTGAAGGTCCTGGCAGACTAGCACAGAGAGCTTTCCTCCAAGGAGTTACACAAGTTTGTAGCAAATTTTGCCAATTTTAACACTTTCCAAGAGCTGACAATGTCGAAAAGTTGTGATAATTAGCGAGAGAGTTGTGTTAGCGGAAAATGTCACGATATAATAGTTAGCATATGCATTCTTACATATGTCTTTCGCTTGTTAGTCCTGTCAAACACTGGTTAGCTCTAAGTGGGTCTATAACAGGTGTGCTTCAGATGGCGAGCATTGTGCATGATTGAGTAGCAATAGTCCTGTAGCTCCTAGCTGGAGTAAATTAGTGACTATAGCTTAAATTTTTGAAGTCTTTATTTCCAAAAAAATGGACTCTCTTAGAATGGAACCATATAAATGCATAGGGGCGCGTGTTTAAGTGAAGAATCTGGTGTCTCATTAAATAGCCACGTGTATGTGTTTAAAGCGGATGTCTCTTGTTGTTTATCTGCAGGGAAGACATGGGAAAGGCATAATCTATGTGTGGGCATCCGGGAACGGTGGAGCTAAAGGTGATTGCTGCAGCTGCGACGGGTACGCATCTAATATTTACACACTGTCTATTGGCAGTGCTTCAGAGTCCGGAACTTTTCCATGGTACGGAGAACTGTGTCCGTCCACAATGGCAGTCACGTATTCAAGCGGTGCTTACACGGACCAGAAAATCGTGAGTCAAGCTTTCACTTGTCCAATTATTTACACAGAGGCTCTCCCCTATCGGCTTCGAAAACTCTATTCTCTTCTAACATCCTCCTCCTCCTTCTCTTTTTCTACTTCTTCTGCAAACTAACCACCATCACATGGTTCCCACTCAAGTCATTCTGTCTATAATTCTTCCCGTTCCTTAAAGTTTTTTATTTTTCCACTCAAGATAGTACGTACACAGAAAGGCCTTGTGGGAAAATCTCTTTTGCAAATGTCAACTCTTCTCTTTATTTCTATCTTTGCCTTTTCCTACGTTATTAATAATTGTCTCCAGTCAGCCAATGGCCATCTGCATCCCATGCCTGTTGAGCCCCTGGGAATGATTATCGTTGCACGTGCGAATAAATTGCAGTGGGTTTTATGTACATAGAAGAGTTGCTTCTTCCTCTTCTTCTTGTAACGTGTTTATGAGTTTCTCGCTTAAAATGTCTCACTGTGTTTAAAGGCAACAGCAGACATACTTGACACGTGCACAACAGGACACACTGGTACTTCTGCCTCGGCTCCATTAGCTGCTGGTATAGTGGCTCTTACACTCGAGGCAAAGTAAGCAAACTTCCATTTCCATGGCTTTCTTACTCCTCTTCATGTCCCCACTTTAATGGCTGAGACGACGTTGACTCGAATTTTATATCCTATTATTTTAGCCCAAATTTATCTTGGCGGGATGTCAAGCATTTAGTAGCATGGACAGCGGAGCCTGGACCGCTTCTTGATAACCCTGGATGGGCTACGAATGGGGCTGGATTTCGTTTTAATCCACGATTCGGCTTTGGGCTCATGGATGCCCATCTCATGGTTCGTAATGCTCTCAACTGGACCAATGTGCCGGCTATGAGAATTTGTCGGACTAGTGCTGAACCATTGTAAGGATTCTGTTTCTCTGTCCATAATAGTAAACAGTGTGTGTGTGTTTTAGCTTTGCATTGAGTGAGTGTTAGGAGGAGTTTCTATAGTCATTGTTATTTGTTTAGTTTTTATTATCTAGGCTACGTGAGGGAGGGATGTCATGTTCTATTTTTTTGTATGTGTGCCAGTATGTTGGAAGGACATGGAATATGTGGAGGGGGGAGGGGCTGAATGTTCTCAAGTCTTCTTGACTGAGTTTTGCTTTCTTCTTCTTGCTCCAAAGTCAAAGGATAAAATTCCCTCTAGACTTGACATGGTCCAAAGTTAACCAGGATTGACGGAGTTTGGGGACTAAGAGGGAGCATATTTTATTTTAGATCCGACAAAACAATAAATGGAAAAAGTAGGAAATTGGCGCGATTCATCACGAGTGCCTGTCGGGGGATGGAGAATGAAATAAATTATTTGGAACATGTGGAAGTCCTTACGTCTGTCGACTACAATCCTCGAGGATCCCTCCAAATTGACCTGACGTCTCCCCAAGGTTTGCAAACTTTTACCCTTTCACTACCAGTCAGTAGTACTCATTTTTTTCTTAATTTCTTACAACTTTTTTTA
This sequence comes from Deuterosminthurus bicinctus, assembly GCA_034698825.1. Classification (NCBI taxonomy): domain Eukaryota; kingdom Metazoa; phylum Arthropoda; class Collembola; order Symphypleona; family Bourletiellidae; genus Deuterosminthurus; species Deuterosminthurus bicinctus. The sequence goes on along the minus strand of JAQIWI010000349.1, from coordinate 8,464 downwards.
TATGGTTAATGTAATACATGTATGTATCCATCTCAATTTCTCCGTGTGGATCATGCCGATCCCTCCTCTTCAGCAGTCACTACATGATTTCCTTGCCCATTAATCAATTTTCTCTCTCTCTCACTCACTCGCTCCCTCACTCACTTCAGAAGTGTGTATTCCCTTATGAGAAGAATTTATTATTAAGACCAAGTGCCTCCGGAAAATCTGAGACACGCTCACTAACGAAGCAAATCTCCATGAAGAATGAACCTACCAAAACTTTCTCCCATGTCTCTCATGCATTCAAGAAAACTTTGATTCCTTTGATTCCCTCCAACTGTTAGCCTTTCATGATAGCATTACTCGTTGCTATACAGTTGTCAGTTGCAGAAGAGTGTCTGCTTCCAAGAATCATGACTGTTACTCTTGCGAGCTTTGTGAGAGGCAGGCAGGCAACTAGTTTGTTATATAGTATACTTTGCAACAAAAAAAAGTAGCTGTACTTTGACAGTCTGCCATACGAATTAAACATTGACAGTTTTCGCCCCATAAAATCCCCACCCTTCTCAGGTCATTTGTTCCCATTGGGTCGATCAACAAATAGAATTGCTGAGAAAATCCTTCAATTTCATTTCCAATCCCGACCCGTTCATTTGTCAAGTTCAACCTCCTCCTCCTCCTCTTCCTCCTTCTACATCTTAACGTAACATTTACTTGAAGTCAAATGAGCTGAAGCAAACTATAGTAAAGCAAGCTTGGGCAAGTTATAGGCTTCTTCGCAGTAGCAGCAATTTGTTTCCTTTACATGCACCTTTGATATTGAGAGGAAATTGTTTATCTAAATGGCACTTTTGTTGTTGGTAACGTATGTAATATTTGCAGGTACAACGACAAGATTATTATTTTCACGAAATAACGACAAGTCTGCAGTGGGCTTTTCCAAATGGCCTTTCGTCTCGGTGCACACTTGGGGGGAGAACCCTGCTGGGACTTGGACGGTAACGCTTTCCGACAAGGTAGTGAAAGTACTATCATCATCAGTTGTCAAAGCAACTCTTCTAAAAAAAACATGCTATTTTCACGATATTTCAGGACAATGATCCAAGTCATAATGGATTCCTGCATGGATTGGAACTTATATTTTATGGAACAGGTACTCAGCCCACGTACGCCAGTAAAGGGGCCAGAGTTTATCCCAAAGTGTATAAGAAGAGTTTGAAGCTGGGTCTAGAGGACAGAGAGCAGAATAAAGTGAGTAGGTTAAGAGCAATTTTGAATGACGTTGAGCAGGAGGATTGGTTTTAATGTCCTCATACAAATAAGTAATTCAAATGCTACCAAGTATTTGTCACCAAGCTTTTTGTCGGGCATGAACGATTACGTGTTATATCAAGTGCTATCAACAGTTTACATGTAATGTCTAGTCTAGCTTATTTTTGTATGAATTTTTTTAAATGTGGAAAAGGCACAGGGTGCTACATCTAAAAAAACAGTTTCTTACAATGTCTTTCGTGTGATGCCTGTATGGTTTTAGACTGAAGTATTGCGACTGTGCAATTGTAAGACGACAATGTAGTAGAATTTAACTTAATTGCAATAGTTAGATTGCAATCTGTGATTTTTAAATGTCTGACTAGAATAAAAATAAATAGGTTTCTCAGTGTAAAATAATTAGAAATTAGATTAGACCTTCTCGCAAATAAACTTACGACATTCATTGCACTCTTTGTATGCACTTTTATTACTGACATAGAATAATATAAATAGAATTCCATCATCAATCTAAAGCCCTCATCAAGTTCCATTCACTACATCAGAAAACTAATTCAAACAACAAAGAGTGTATGCACAACGACGGCTTCAAAATGCATAGTCGAGCAATCCATACAACTGTCTTTCCTTCCTGCAAAACAGACAAACTTTTCTGATTAAATTGCCCCACAAATTGAATTTCATGAGGGGAAATTAACTATGCTTCGTGCCGCCGAGAGTTTCAATTATTTATTCCAAGCTTCCACCTTAATTTACACCCAATTCGAACATACTTCTAGAAAAGTCACTCACTGTCGACGCCGTTAGTACCGTACACAACAAAAGGAAAAGTTCAAAACAGACAAACTATACTTACCATCATCACTTCATCACAATCCGTGTGCCAACACATGCTTCCCTTTCACAATTCGGTTCATTATGATCTTTCGCCCTCCATGTGTGGTCAGTCTCTTATCAAATCCATGTGCTCGGATCCTCTTTGTTTCCCTCGGCACCGGGAAATGCATTCGCACCCACGGCTGGAACGGTTTCGGTGGAAATCGCAGGTGAGGAGGAATATTTAGAACTCCATCGTTATTGGGATTCTTTCTGCAGACTTTAGATGTGAGACTTAGATTTCTTTGTTGAATGCTGGTCAGGATTGAGCTGACTTCATTTCTCATTAGCAAACTGCCGAATCTGTGAATTGGTCGATCAAAGGACTCATTCTTACTTGATTTAAGACTTAAGAGTGTGCCAACTTGAGAATAGTACGAAATGATGCGGACTTACCTAAGCCCTCCGAATGCAGATTTCAGAAATTGCATATTTTCCAAAGTGAGTTTGTCGGCTAGTTGCCGCTTTAGTACTCAAGCCAACTAATAAGATCAACTTGAAACTCCGACGACCATAAAATGGGTCAATTTGAACAAGTTCACTTCAAGTATGACTGAAAGAAATTACAGAATTTATGTGTTGGATGAATTACAATGACATTATATCTTGCTTCTGAGGTACGGTAATTTCACAGTAATTTTAAGAAATATCAGATTTTTACTTACCTTTTTTGACGACTTTCTCTATGGTCTTGAAATCTAAAGGTTCGCGGGCTAAAAAGGTGAGCACGTGTCGCAGTGGGTGACACAATGCATGGATGAAATGGAACATTTTATGCGGAGCTCTCAGAAGTGAAGAGTGTAGAAGATCTGATACGTCAGAGAGTTTCAATTTGTAAATGCAGTTATTAATTTTGATTAAATAGATTCATGTAAAGTTTGTGATTTCGGATCAGTTAAAATAAGAAGTCAACAATTACATTTGTAACATCTGCATTGCTTGTGTACGTGAGGTGAGTCTTGTGTGGAATAATTTTTTTAACAACCGCTTTCACATCTACAATTTTATTGCTTATCTGCTACTCATTCATTAGTTTACTCGCCCCCGTGGCCAAGGCGATCGATTGTTTCGAATGGCAACGGCCTTAAAGTGTCTGCTATAAATACGAAACATACTTTATATTTGTAGCGAGTGATGGATACTGTGGAAACAAGTCGGCAAATTTTCCGCCGGTGTAGAGTTACAAAGTCTGTGTGCGGATGTCGGACGTCCTCTTGTTAATTTTGAAGTAGAATTTTAGCTGTAATTAATATTTTCAGGTTGCATCAACCTAAGAAGACAAAATGAGCTACGGGTTACCAAGTACGAGTTTAAATTTCATCGATGACGATGACGATAATGAGACGAAAGCTTCTCAGAAGACTCAAGACTTTGACTTTGGCACAACCACACAGTCTCAGTTTGATTTCAAGTATTCTCAAAGTCAGCATAATCCGGGTGGGCCTGGGCAGAATCCTTCAGCCATTATGTCCAGTGCCTTGGATGATTTGAGTGAGCTGTCCAAGCAGTTGGAGTTTGCTTCTATTGATCGCCGGTCATCCTCGTCGACGGTATGATTTTTTTTTTCTGTTTCGTGATCTGAAGGAATATGTATTATGTGCTTTAATTTGTTGCTTTTTGCTTTGCAGAATGGAGACGATCGTTCGTTGTCTGTTGATAACATCATGGGAAATGATCGGAATCTCATTTTCAACATGAATGACGATGATTCCATTGCTGGAGATTTGAACCAAAACCTGGAGGAACTTCGATTCGAGGATGATGATGATGAAGGGACCATTTTCAAGGTGATTACTAATTTGAATAGCATTTTAGCTACCTTTGTCCTGTAACATTTTCAAGGTGATTACATTTTAGTTTCGTGCTGTAATCGTTGTCATTATTTGCCTTTCAGAAAGTGCCAGATCATGCTTGTAAATACTGCGGTATTCATGAGCCGGCATGTGTTGTTATGTGCAACATTTGTAGGAAGTGGTTCTGCAATGCTCGTGGTCAGACCTCAGGCGCTCACATAATTAATCATCTCGTTCGCTCCAAGCATAAGGTAATTTGGTTATTTACTTCCTCGTTACGAAATACCAAAATCTATATCATTTGCAGTTAGAACTAACAACTAACATCAATGTTCTATTAAAAATTTACAGGAAGTATCCCTCCATAAGGATGGTCCACTTGGAGAAACCGTGTTGGAGTGCTATTCCTGTGGAATCAGGAATGTCTTTGTCTTGGGTTTCATCCCCGCCAAGAATGACTCAGTTGTCGTACTTTTATGTCGGCAGCCATGTGCGGCTCAAGCAGCCCTGAAAGACTTGAACTGGTAATTTGATTGTTTTCAGCAGCATTCGTGCCAATAATTGATATCTGCAACAATAATCCATGCTTGATCTGTTCCACAGGGATCAGGACTCATGGAAACCCTTGATCGCTGATCGCTCCTTCATTTCCTGGCTCGTCAAACAACCATCAGACAAAGAATCAACCCGTGCTCGCCATATTACAAATAGTCAAATAGTTAAGTTGGAAGAGTTGTGGAAGGAAAATGCGGAAGCAACATTCCAAGACTTGGAGAAGCCTGGTGTGGACGAAGAGCCTCAAAAGGTTCTCCTTCGCTATGAAGATGGTTACCAATATGAATCAGTTTTCGGCCCACTCATCAAGCTGGAAGCAGAGTACGACAAAAGGCTGAAGGAGAGTCATACTCATGAGAACATTGAAGTTCGATGGGACATTGGATTGAACAAGCGCCACATTGCCTACTTCACCTTGAGCACTGCTGTCGACTCTGATGTGAAGCTGATGCAAGGGGACGAGCTGAAGATCAAATATGTGGGAGACAAGCACAAGCCTTGGACTGGTGTTGGTCATGTAATCAAAGTCCCGGATAATTTCGGTGAAGAAATCGGGATGGAGTTAAAGCATAAATCAAATCACAACGTACCTACAGATTGCTTCAATCAGTTCACTGTTGAGTTCGTATGGAAATCTACCTCATTTGATCGTATGCTCGCTGCACTCAGCAAGTTCTCAGTAGATGAAAAGGCCGTGTCAACTTATATATACCATAAGCTTCTGGGTCATGAAATTGAAGATCCCACGTTTAGAATAACTCCACCTAAGAATTGTTCTGGTGCCAATCTTCCCGAATTGAATAGATCTCAGGTCAGTACTAAAGCTGCAAGCTCTTTTGACCTTTTTGACTCTTCCAAAGCTTTAACTTTTACCAAACTTTGACCTTGAATTTGTAATATTCTCAGGCCTGGGCTGTAAAGCACGCACTTCAACGCCCCTTGTCACTAATTCAAGGTCCTCCTGGAACTGGGAAAACAGTCACCTCTGCTTCGATTGTGTATCATTTGGCCAAATTAAACGGCGGCCCAATCCTTGTCTGTGCTCCGTCCAACACAGCTGTGGATCAGCTCACTGCAAAAATTCATCTAACTGGCCTAAAGGTCGTTCGATTATGTGCTAAATCTAGAGAGGGACTTGAATCAAACATTTCTTTTCTCTCCTTGCACAATCAAATCCGGAAACTTAGCCAAGAAGCAAGTCCAGAACTTGCTAAACTCCAACAGCTCAAAGACGAAACGGGTGAATTGTCCGTTGCTGATGAAAAACGTTATATTAATTTGAAGAGGAAGCTGGAGCGTACTATTCTTGAATCGGCTGATGTAATTTCTTGCACGTGTATTTCTGCCGGGGATCCACGACTAGCACGACTCAAGCTTCAGTCAGTGTTAATTGACGAAAGTATGCAAGCTACTGAGCCGGAATGCATGGTACCTGTGGTGCTGGGTGCGAAGCAGTTGATTCTAGTCGGTGATCATTGTCAGCTTGGACCAGTGGTCATGTGTAAGAAAGCTGCCAATGCTGGGCTATCCCAGTCACTATTCGAACGACTCGTAGTCCTCGGAATTCGTCCATTCCGCCTTGAAGTACAATATCGTATGCATCCCGACCTTGCCCGCTTCCCCTCAAACTTCTTCTACGAAGGATCCCTTCAGAATGGTGTGGGCGGGAAGGACCGAACTCTCGTCTTGGATTTCCCTTGGCCCGTCCCAGATAAGCCCTTAATGTTTTACGTGACTCAAGGGATGGAAGAAATCTCAGGAAGTGGAACTTCCTACTTGAACCGAACTGAAGCGGCCAATGTTGAGAAAGTAACAACACGTTTCCTTAAGGCTGGAATACGTCCGGAACAGATTGGAATTATCACACCATACGAAGGACAGCGAGCTTACTTGGTCCAATTCATGCAGAGTCAAGGGCCTATGAATTCCAAATTGTACCTGGAGATTGAAGTGGCAAGTGTGGATGCTTTCCAAGGTCGGGAGAAAGACATCATCATCCTGTCTTGTGTGAGGTCTAATGAAATGCAAGGAATTGGATTTTTGAATGATCCTCGCCGATTGAATGTTGCTCTGACTCGAGCCAAATATGGAATCATCATTGTGGGGAATCCCAAATTACTTGCCAAGCATCAATTGTGGAATCATCTCATTCAGTACTGCAAGGACATGCATGTGCTTGTGGAGGGGCCGTTGAATAATCTGAAGGAGTCAACAATGACTTTCCCCAAACCGAAGAAGATGGTAAATGCCAACAATCCCGGGGCTCATTTTATGCAGACGAATACCTACGATGCTCGTGAAGCTATGTATCCCCTTCCAATCACTAATCACAGTCATGGACATATGCCACCAATGCCTGCCTACTACAACAATCGCAATAATTTCATGCCCCCGGATCCTGTGGACCCGTATAAGAATATGGCGAATGAGCAAGGCTTTGGGAATAATCCTAGAGGACATTTGTTCGGGAATAATTGTCCAGTTCCGCTGGGTATGTTCTTGAACATGGCAAACATTCCTCCTCGATTCTTCAATCAAGCGGGTGGCTACATGGGTCAGATGGGACAGCCACCACAGCAGCAGCAGCCAATGGGTGGTAGGAACTATGGGATGCAATCGCAACAGCAGCCACCACGTCGGCGAGGTCACGGTGGTGGCAGTGACCAGATGTTCCCACCTTTGAATCAGTCGAATACTCAGCAGAATTCTAGGAGAGAGCAAGGTGGGAAGGGATATGGGAATGACATGGCTAGTCAGCCTACTATGTTGTCACAGATGCAATACGGACTGTCACAGAATGATGGCTATGCTAATGCCTCCCAACCTTACAATAGCCAACCCATGACTCAGCCTGGTTCGGTAAGTTATCATTGTCAATGCCTGATCGAAATTAATGACGCTGAAAAGTGGTTTCTTGTGTTACAGTTTGGCGGAGGGGCATCTCAAAATCGCATGATGTCCCAGCAAGACTTTGCTGATGACTACCTACCAGACTGGGGTGCTGACAGAGATAGAATGCTATCGCAAGACCAATTTAGTGGTACTAATCGCCGAGGAAATGATAATGGCAATTTCTTTGATCCAGGGAACTCTCAATCTCAGGGAATGAATTTCTCGCAGGTATTTTTCCCGTCTTTACTTCACGTCAAATTTGAATGGAAGCAGTTGCTGACAATTTGTTGTTCTCCTTTGTATAGCCATTTTGAAGTAAACTGGGCGGAAACTCCTGAGGACCAAGAGATGACCCACGACTCACATCATGACGAAGAAGGAAACGAATGAAGAACATGTCAGCCAGGCGGGGATGATGGGGAGGTCAATAGCGCACAATGACGATGCTTCTGAATGAAAATGATGATGGCCCTGAAGAAGGGGAATCCCGGAGCCTGATAAGCCGCCTCAAATTAGTGCGCCCAGGCAAAGGGAGCGCATACACACAGTTTGCATTGTCATTGTTGTTGAACTCTTGTCATCATATGTGGCTGTCGAATAATAAAATATAGCAATCTTTGGTATTATCCACAGCAGTACTTGTAGGGGGCGCAGTATTGTATGCCGGAGCAACAGCACTTAAGCGTGTTACCCCAAAGATTAAATATGCTTGTTTCATTGGACACAATCAATGAATTTTATGTTATACGAAAACAAACAAATACGAATATAATGTTTCAGTTGCTTGGGTTTCATCCATTCGGGAAACAATTTTATAATTTCTCTATTAAATCCAATGATTACACATAAGTTTACTGACGTCCGAGAAGTAGTTCTGGTGGTCTCTTTTTTCAATTGATTTAGTCTTAGGTTTACATTCTTGTGGTTCTTCTACAGCTAACTGAAATCTTTATATTTACCTTCCCCTCCTCAGCTATTCAATTCGTTGAATAAAATGTGATGAAAAACTTGATATCCTTTGTCCGCCTTAGTTACTTACTGTTGTTGTTGATTATCGAAGGTAAGCCATCATTAAGCTCAGATTCATTACCGCA
>JAQIWI010000348.1:0-37287 GCA_034698825.1 Deuterosminthurus bicinctus | reverse complement strand
ACACACACACACACACCAACTCTCCCAGTCTCTCTTACCTTCCCTTCATCTCATCCCCCATTATGGTGAGATGTGCACTTTGAGCATAAAATTGAATTTCAACTGACTGCCTGAAGAAGTAGACGAGAGTGCGAGAGTGAGTCGGGTTAAAATTTTTACTCCTTTCGACGTTATAAGGGCCAATTTTCCTTTTGCTTCATTTCCGCATTTTCAAATTTTAATCTCAAAGAGTGGCATAACTAAATTTGTGCGGAAGCTAATCACACGGAAATCACATTTTCTGCCCTTTCACCCCCTCCAGATGTACTTGAGGGAAACCATGCGGTGAGGTTTGTACATTCAGTCGACCCACTCAACTTCATTCTAGTCCTCTCTCTCTCTCACTCACCCTTATGGTCTTCAGATTGATTGACCCTTATCACGTTGTATATCTCTGCATAACGTCGACAGTTATTTGAGCATTATATTTCCCTTGTTGCGACAATTATTTATTGCTCTGTGATTCAAATAAGTCTCCATTCATGTGTTGGTATTGTGTGTGGAGGTTGTGAAGGAGGCATGTAGAGTAAAAGTAATGACTGTTTTCTTGTTCAGTATTTCGTCAGTTCCAAGTATAAGTTAGTCAGTTTCAGACCGTCCTTTTCACAAAGTTGGCTCACTATGTAGTGCGCGTTGTTTAAACAAACGGACTCGGAAGAAGACTGCTTTGTTGTTTTTAAAACTTGATGAAAATTACCTTTGAAATGCTGATGGAATTATTATTATGAGCGTCTTACGACTGTCTCTGTTAACTCGGCTAAAGCGAGAAAGAGAGGTGGCCGTTATATATAAAACAAGTGTTTTGACTTTGTGCAGCACATTAATGCTTCTCTTATACTTTCTCGGCTCCTTCGCTCTGGCTGGTTCAAGTTTATTTTCCCAACGGAGGGAACGGCTGTAAAATGCACAGCTGAGAAAACTAAGAAAAGGCATGTCTTCTGCATGTGTGCATTCTGTGGGCATTTATGTGTGACTGGGAGTTTGTATGTGTGCAGAGGAAATTTATGGATTCATTTGAGGTGAATATATATAACGTGATGCGACTCATTCAAAAAAGCAAGTTCCTTCCACATCTCCACAACATTATCCCAAGTTCAAACAGAGTTGGAATGAGAAGGTAACTTTATTATTGATTTCATCCTGAAAGAACGACTTATCCTCTCACATACTTGTGGTGACATTCATTATCAAGGCTTGCCTCCCATGCGCTTGCAAATAAGGCCTTGAGAGTAGCAAGTCTAGGGGCTTGTCCCTTTATTTACTTTGAGGCGAATTATTTTGGAAATATGGATGCAAGGCCACGAAGCTCTTAAGAAACTCATAGATATGTGCATTATTTGTTGTATTTATGGTGTAGTATGAATATTTCATGGGCTTTTCATCCTCTTCGTCGTCGTCGTCGTTGTAGTATTGAAGAAAAAGATTATTTACTGACAGAAGAGAAAGATGAAGATGAGGGAAAGGAGGGGGAGGGAATGCAGGTACTTGAGACAGGCAGTGTGTAGTGGCATGCAATCTTTTTGTGTGTTTGGAATTTATTTTTCCTTATATACTTACTTGAGGTTACTTGAATGATTTCTGCTGGTGACACACCCACACCATGTCTTTTCCTTTGACTTGCACACGCGATTCCGGAGGTTTTGATGCTCTGGTAATCACTAAAATCTTTCGTGCTATTTTAACACACACGTGAAAGTTTTTACTAAGAAATTATATTCGCATGTAAATTGAATTCCCTTAGCCATTGCTACTAGCCGTATTCATATGCCTCATTCTATTATTTTGCATCATATAAAATGAATTGGAGATTTAACTTGTCCCTCATCAATCTTGGCCTCATATGGGGGAGAAGAAGGCAGTCCGGAATTGCCCGAGGACTGGAACATCAAGTGTGGAAGGGAAAGCGTGTAGAAATAGTACACAGAAGCAGATATATATTGCATACAAATCAGTTTCCACCAGAAACCACTAATTAGTTGCCATAGTAAGTGATCACTCTGGTGATATATATGAAGGGGAGGATTATGAGAGTGTATGGAAATAGGCAGGCTTTGCCCCTTTCCAACAACGTGCGAAAAAATTTAGTTGTAATGACTTTGTCGTCATCAGGGCATAGGAGCTCGGGAAAATGAAGAACGGCGTGAGGAGAGGGGAGTGTAGATAGGGCAGATGCTCTAAATATATTTCCAAGTTAAAAAGGAAGAATATTATTTGGAAAGCAATTTCAAGGGAAGGAATGCTGTGTTTGTATGAAGCTCTTCCATAACCCTCGTATTTTCAAGGAGGAAAAGGAAGAGCTCATATTTTTCTTCAGAATAGTAAAAGCCCGGGAATTTATCTTGTTCTTCTCCCACCTTGAGAAGAATCCCGAGCAGCGGAGTGAGACCCTAAAAATTCACAACTGCCCCCACATCCCCTGCAATCAATACATCTTACTTAGTACACCGAGAGAACACAGGGACTATCTCCCTAATCTCCTGTCTCCCTTGAATTTACAACGTGTTCTCTCCCCTCGTCTTTATATTGCTCAGGTGATAGTTGTGTATATTTACTACGCACGCACAAAGAAAAACACTTGGCAGACCAGCAGACACTTGCACAGTACATGCGACTTTATGCAACTTAAATCCGCATACGGTAGAACACCCCATGGAATCAAGTCCCACGTAAATTCTCCCATTTAATCTTATGAAAGGAGGAGAGTGAGAGGGAGATTGTATACTTTATCAAGCATGTATGAGCTTTCTTATGATCATCATCATCATCTTACTGGGTAACCACAACAAGCCTTTTTTTTATATAGCCCAGTGAAAAATGACTGAGGGCTCTTTCAAGTCTCTTCCTATGTAAATATTTCCCTGTTTACTTACACAGAGAAAAAAAGTCATGTAATCTGACTGGGGATTTCATTATAATGTTACGATTCATCATGTAACTTCTTAGCTCTCACTAATGATTGTCATTGTGCGACCGTCATCTTTTACATCCGCATAAGGAGCTAGCTAGCCGGCCCATCCCAGCTATCCCGTCCCTGTAAATCTGTCACTGCTGAGAGCAACAACGTATATAATATTTCTCTGTCTGTGAAAATCAGCTCTTTTGTAAGTTGATTCCATGTAATTCAAGTTGGTATGATGGGGAATGTGGAAGGGCTTGAGTAGTTACGACACAGTAAGGGCCTCAGGACACTATCATCATAGCTAGGACTATAATTAACACATTGGCACATCATCACTTCTAGCTACATCAATTAAAGCAAGTCAAAATTAGTAGTCATTCAAGCAGATCCTCCTCAATTCCCATTTACTCTCACTCGCCCGATGGACCAGCACAGTGGGTATCTCTTGGGTGTGCCATGGAAAGCGTGTAACTTGGTAGTGTTAAAAATTAAATTGACAGATCCTTCTGAGCCAATTATGTCCCAGTGGGTGCTTTACATCTACTATACCTTCACATATAAAGCTCTCCCTATCACTGACGCAAGCGTGCTCTGACTAACCAACAGGTATGACAGAATCAAAGAGTTGCAGAGATAAGGACGCATTTAAGAGGAAATAAAATTAGTGACCATTTCTGGAATACAAAGCGCATCAATTAATATAATGAAATCTGAAGATAGGCTCGAGTGGAGACGAGCAGAAAGTGGTGGTCTACAGGCGCTCGTGCTAACTTTGGCATCACACTACCATCCTATACTCTCTGTAGTAATTGCATCGGTGCACAAGTTAATTACGAGAATCCTTTTATGTCACGCCGACGACTGTTAGGTAGGGAGGCCGTACATGAGCAACAGCAGCAGCAGCAGTACTGCTGGGGAAGTGAAGAAATCCTGTAGAGTGACAAGAACCTATGTCACCCCACACACACAAATACAGAAAACTCATGACGGAGAGACTACTACAGAGCTCCTATAGTTCCTCCTACAGTGAAATGTAAATAGGAACAAGAAGATGAAAGAGGCTTCTACACTCGCTTCCTGAGCTGCACGGGTACACCACTTTAAAATCTCTTGTGTGTGCCCGTGATAACTAAATACACGTAGGCTCTTATCGAGCTTACTGCAAGAGCTTTCCCCCTGTTGATGACACGGCCTCAGTCCCACTGTGATCTCCATATGTATAGTACTGCACTATACACGTATGGTTACCTCGGAACCCTAAAGTTTGCTCACAAGGAGGGTCTAAAGAGCATGCAACTTTCTCATTGCATAGTTTGCTTCACTTCCTAATTCACACACACACACACACCACTTGTCAATGCTACAAGTAATTACTTGAAATTCCTCATTTAAATTCACATGGAGAAACGAGTACGTGATGATCCCATGTATGGTTTAGCGGAAGCAAAAGTTCCATTTCCAGGTAGCCATTCAAGTGCACTTTACTGTAGCAACAGTTGATGAGTGCTGGAGAGCTGGAGTGGATTTGAAGGGACCTTTAAAATTGGCATAAGGCGGGGATATGAGGGGAGGATAGTTAAAATATTTCCATGCCAATCATCTGTATGAATGGGGAAGCATATGGGAATGACGTGTAGTGGAAGCTTTTTACTCGAGCATAATTTTTTTTTCACATAGAGTGTGAGACGCAGCAGGAGAGTGTGAATGTGAGCCATTGGCACTCCATATTGTATGGGGACTTGGGACACTTCGTCCTTTCCCTGCCTCCTCTCATGTCACTGTACATGAGTTTAAGTATGTGAGATTGACATATTATGTCAGGAGAAGAAGCACGTCGCCGTCCTCCCATGTTTTGTTTGCTCACGACTAATAGAATAGTAAAGGGAATGAAAATTCACTCCCGTTTTCTTTTTACACACTCACACACACACACATACAAACATCACACGCACTGTTTACTCTCCTTTTTTTAACTCTTCCTGCACGGACCGAGTGGAGGACATTGTTGAAAGACTTGATTAAGTCCAATTGCTTGCCTTTCACACGGAGAAATTTTAATGGGCGCAGAGTCTGCACATGTATGTGATTCGAATGTTTTCCATTCACCTTGAAATAACTGTTTCTCGGCTCATTGGTGGTAATGAAAATCGGGTCTGGCAATCTTTCAGCAAACCAATGTGTTACATTGGCTTTCCTCACGTCATTCAAGTCCACAGGACACCCTCCAGGACGTCCTGTTACCCTGTCACTATGTCCCATACTTTAGAAAAGAAGTTTTAAGGAAACAAAAGAAGTGGATATTATAGTAGTGTGTGAATGGATATATGACTTACATTCGAGTAATACATAAAGCCCATCAGATCTTTAGCATGCTACAGTACAGTGGATGGATGCACTTACTTTATGTCTGTCCCTTGTACAGGAGCAATGCTGCATGTTTGCTACTGGAGAAGCAAAGCTTGTTCCACTTGATTCGAATAATGTCTGTCTGCGTTACTTGAGACGACAGAGGGGAAGAGACTTTACTGAGCTGCTAATGTGTGTGCATATACAGACAGGGAGGCCTGTTACTTCAGAGCTATGCAGCAGTAAAAATGACAAAGCCTCTATGGACTAATACTTTGAGTCAGCTTAAATATCCTCCCGAATTTCCCAACTGGTTCTATGCACGTGTCAATACAGACAGTATACATGTATATGCGATTAAAGGGAAGAGACAGACTTGTGTCTGAAGAAACTTTTCTTAAAATTAACTTGCGTAAAGTTTTCTTGGCTGGACTTATAGCTGGAGCGGAATGTAACTTGTATATACGGAACAAAGGGAAAAATGGCCATGGGAGGGATAGATTATAGGGATGCGGAAGTAGAAGAAGAAGAAGAAGATGAGCAAGTCAACATGGATGGCTAAAGTGTTTGTGAGGAAAGGGACAGCTCAAGGGATATGAAGAAAAGTGAGTGAGACAGAGTGTATTATTATGTGTGGACAGTAGTTTAGAGATAATCCTCAAGTTTTCAACGAAATTGCATGGCTCAAGTGGATGGCTGATCGGTATGTTGGGGATCCATTGGTGAGTCCATTGCTCCTATGCTACTGTACACTTTAAATTTCAAACAAATTCCACATGCAGGACTGAAGGAGACACAGCGGGCGGCTTACTCATCATGTGTTGACTTTACGTTTCCCTCCTTTCCCCTCCATTATCATTTGTCAACAGATACAAACGGATGATTTTTTACTGTTTTCCTAAAGGGTGGTGTTCTGCCTTCATCCTTGACATTGATGCATGAAGAACGGTTGGAAATTTAATATTTATCTTGGTCTTCAATTAAATTTACGAGACAGTGGATATCCTGTTGTATTTCACGCCCTTATGTGCAGTCTATAGTTGACTGAAAATGCCTGTGCAATCATTTGGGAGTTTAGTGGTGATAAATATCTAGCTCTAAATAGACAAGTATATTGCGGTAGTTCACAGTTCCAACTTCCATACTGTGTCATTCTGTAATGAAAAACACTACAAATTCAATGACTTGTGTATGTGTGTGTGTGCCATCTTAATGTCGTCTATGCATTCAAAGCCTTAGCGCATACAAGCGAACACACATAATATGGAAGCTAATCCAATCAATAAATAATTTCAAGAATTATTTGGCTCGTACTATGTTGAATTTTTGGATGAAGGCGGATAGAAAGAGTAGGAAGAAAATCGGGTAAATTCACTCTGTTTGTTGGTTTGGTCGGGCCCGATAAGAGCCGGGATGTGGATTGTGTTTGTGAGTACACTTATTCAGAAAATGGAAGCTAAATCCAATGAATAAGAACAAATGTAAAGAGAGGGATAGTAGTCCGACTGTATGTACATGATTGGCTCGACTATTGAGAAAGAACGGAAGGCGAAAAAAATAAAGAATAAATGATGAAATCGATTTCCAATCCTCATCTCTCATGGTCATACCCTGTCTGCTTGCTTTTTTTTCTCTTTTCCCCCTCCTCCCTCAAATTTAAGTCTTGTATGAAAGAAAGTACTACTACGAGACCTGCTACACAAGGGAAAGCCATTATGGACCTAAGTAGTTCCTTCTGGACAAGACAGACAGGGAAATCTTTGTTGTTTCTCAAGATATCTCAACAATGTGCCCACACGCACATTTACTATACTTCCCCTTCGCCATCGTAAAAATGTTCAAACTTCTTGGTCATAAAAATGTGAGGAAAAAAAACTCAGTGAGCTGAGTGAGACTGAGAGACGCTTGTCTCACAAATGACGAGCATCATGATGATCCACTAGCAAGTATATAGTGTATGGAAATTCAAGAGTTTTCGTGGTAAAGAATAGGAAAGGCAGTAGTAAATGACCCAACTGCTGCGGAGGACTAATGTTAGGGATATGTGTAATGGGAGGCCGTTACATAATCAATCGACGTTATTATTATAAGCATTCCCGGCTAGTAGTGCGGGAAAGCAACAGCAAGCGGTTGACCTTTATCTAGATACGCTTTGTATATACATGTTAGGAAGAAAAACGTGGTAGTGGCTTCACAGCGCCAATAATGGTTTGTCTTAATGTACACCAATTCATTACGCCCTCTCCCTTTCCGTCGTCTTCCTAGGGTGACTGACTGACTGCTCCGACTCTTATAATACAAAACACAAGACGGCGACTACTATTGTTAGCTTTACCGGAGTAATTGAGTGGCTCGGCCATGCCACACGTTCTTCTTTCCAGCATAGCAAGCCACACACACACACACACACAGACGTTTTTGTGGCAGTCTAGCTTTTATTCGGCATCTACATACTGATTGTAGCTTAGGGAAAGGAGAGAGAGGGAAGGAACCATTAGGAGGATCATTTGTACACGACGGAAAAGTGGATGGACAGTCTGTCCCAAAGTATCACGACAGGACAGTTTGGCTTTATTTTTTCTACATAAACTAAATGGATACATGTGTCTGTGTGTATGTGTGTGTGAGTGCTTACTTATACGACTGACTCGTGCCTTAATGAGCACTAGGAGGTGAGCGAAAGGAAAAAGTAAAAATCCCATTAGAAGCCATTGTTTCCCCCCTTAAAATAGCACGGACACACACGCCCACACTCACCCATAATTGATGATAAGACCCATCGGCTTAGGCTAATTAAACAACCCTGAATTTCTTCACACACTTTCCCCTTCCCTCTTGCAATTCAAATCGAGAGAAACGCATTATCCACACAGAAAGACAATATCCTGGTCATTTGTCTTGGTTGGCTCCATGCACATGGAATTGTCATGTCACCACGTGGTATCTCTTTTTCAAGTGATTGGAATTAGTGTAGGATTTGCAACTTGATTGTATTATTACTCTTCTGCACTATAGGATGATGAGCTTTCGTGGGGCTTTACTTCGCAACTTGATACCGATTTTACTCTCATAGCTTCATTGCCCCTCACATGTCCACCTGAAAATAATTGTGATGGAGCTGGTAATGAGGAATTTTACGGGGTTTGAAAGGCAATAGCCATGAGGAGGCATGAGCAGTAAGAGTTTGAATTTTTTCCCCACTAAAACTCTGACTTGAATTTTCCTCTGTATATATGTGTAGAACAAACACAGTGGGGTTACTGTAAGGAAAGGCATTCCGTCTCTGCATGTGTACCGCCACATTTATATGCGGCACATTGGCTTTGCCAAACAAACTCCAGCTTTATGTATATGTATGCATGTGGAGGAGCACGTGTAAGCTGGTTTGGCAAGCCGGTCCTATATATCAACCCCCAAGCTTTTCCTCGCTCTCGTCTGACCGATCGTGTTTCTGACAAGATAATAATCACTCATGCACGGGGAGTTAGTGTGGGAGAAAGTTTTGTCTCACAAGATACACACACGCAGTGGGATTTTGCCTTTGCTTTTGATAGATGCTATAACCAGAGAGTCTTGCTTTTGTGGAAACCTTGTTTTCCTTCGTAAAAATTAAGTTCTCATTAGAACTCATACAAGTTGGGATTTGTTATATGATTGTCTACGAGTCTGCACCCCTGTGTGCAGGGGATGACGATTTGAAATTGGACCTTTGTTCCATCAATGCTATTACGAATGTCAAGGATTAGGGGCCGGTCCTATGGTGCATTGCATCCTTATACGAAACAAATGAGTTTCTAATTTAACCCAAGCAAAGCAGAGCTGTCAAAAATCCTTATTTACTCGTCAACTACTGGTTGGAATCAAATTAAAAGGATGGACGACGCCGTGTCAGTTAATGTGCTCAAGAGGATAGAGAGAGGGGGGAGAGTGTGTGTGTCTGTATGTGTTTTATTCACACATCCCGTCCCATCTTGATCATTGTCATCATGATCACACAATGAATTTACTATTTGTCGCCCCTTGTGGTTGGTCTAGTAGAGACAAGGATGTGTTTTTTTTTATTCTCAGCGTTTTTTTTCCTCGTCCAGATATTTATAGCATTAGTGTCAACTTATGACAGGAAAGGAAGTACAACTGCATTACTTTCTCATGACACATTCCAAGAGAATTTCAACGGCTTCGTCGTCATTATCAGGGTGAAAGGAGACTAAAGGGCGAGTGAAAATGAAAAATAGCTCCGACCAAATGAAAAGGAAGAGGGGAAAAGAAAGTATAAATCCAATGTGGTTTTAATAGCATTTCACCCTTGGTTCAATTTTAAAAATATTCCCTAATAGCTCGCCCTGTATATTAGGTGGCAGAATTCCTAGGAAGGGCACAGGAGGGGGCTCTGCCCCGCTTCATCTCCACACTCAGTCACTCTCACTTTTTTTTTTAATTCTTTCGCTCCCCTGAGTGTCTGTATGTGTGTGTGTACATTGAGTACACTGAGGCTTCTCTAAGCCTCATTTACATTTTAATCGAGGTAAAAAGAATCTAATCAAGCGCGCTGCTGCTGACTCTCACTCACCCATTCTTTCCACTCACTATTGTGTGTCCTTTAAATTCACACACACACACACACATTTACATGTGTTTGAGACCACGGAGGAAGGTAATGTGAGCTGTGACATGATTTCTTCCACTATTTTTTTCCCTTTACTTTCCACAAGATTCTAATCCCTGTACATTGAGTACAGTCCCTCGGTAATAACTCTGAGGTTTACTTAACATTCATATTATGTCGACTCTCCCTTGCCTATTCCATATTCCGTTGGGCCTGTCTATACACAAAGTCCAGTGACAAAAGAATGAGCTACTAGCCCATTGGAAAATATGATCAAGTGCTGCGGCTGGGAATGTATAGAGAGAAGAAGACAGTGATTAAATCCACATTATTCAGTAAGAAAGAGGATGATTGAAGAATGTAATGCGAGTGTGAAATGGATCCTTTCCCCCCTTACTTCTGTGTGTAAAAGAAGTAGAAAATTTATTGGAATATGTGACTGTAGGATAGATAGGACCATATAAAAGCCTTATGCTTCCCATTATCCCTCATCCTCTGAGATATGTAGAAGAGGACGCGGAGAATGAATGGAGAAAAAAACGGGTTGAAGAAATCCTCGAATTTAATTTGACTGAGCCTTTGTGAAAAATTTGGTTGAATTTTTTTTTCTCTCTTCCAGGTTGGATGGCGGATTTGATGCCGAAGCGTCAGAAAGGATCTATCATTGAGGGTGGGAAGAATGAGCAACTTTTGACAGCTATTCAAGATTACGAGCCGGAAGAGTACGACGAAGATGAAGAAGAGGAGGAGGACGAGGAGGATGAAGAGGAGGATGGCGGTGAAGAAGAAGACGAGGAGGATCAAGATATTGATGGGGATGACGAACTTGTGCCTGTAGATAAGCATACGACGGGTAAAACAGTTGAGGAAAACGGTGTCCATCATGTTACTGGCAAGAAGGCTGCTGCTGCTGCCAAAGGAAATGGGTAAGATGCTGCTCTTCACAATTCACAATCATCATTATCATCAACGCCTCTCACATCATTTCCCAAACTGGAATGAGACTCTTTTTTTTTAAATTATTAGCAATTGAGACGTTGATTTTCCGGAAAAGTACCAGGAAGATTCATCTTGAGAGCGATGATGATGGAGAAGGGAGAGGAGATGTTTAAGTGGCAAGTGTAAAAGAGTGAAGGAGAGTTAGAGAAATGATTTTTACCTCCTCCAAAGACAAGAATGACAACATAATAAATATCATTCAGTGGGTAGGGAAGAAATTTATCGCATATTTTCTCCCTCTTCTTCTTCTTCTTCTTCAGCTCAGCAAATAATATTAGATTGCGTTAAATTTCACTAGCTTGTCATGTTGGTAAAGTGGGCAGTTTTTTTCCCCATCCTTCCGCCGCCGACATCACCCTCCTAAAGGCGTCTTCTTTTACCCGGCCTTGACTGTGTGTTCGGTTCCTTTGAATCCCATATACACTTTCACTCTTGTAGCACCACAATATATAAATGTATCCGAAACGGGAAGAAGGGTCTATCATTCCTTGTCATATACTTACTATGTGTGTGTGTGTGTATAGGTTGATTTCACCCGTGTTAGGTTTCCTTTCCTGAATGCTACTATACCATTATCTGTGTGAAGTTTGTTTGGTGCTGGTGGTGCGGCGAAGAGGAGGAAGATGTTTTTTTCATGAATTTTCCAAGCATTAGTAGAGTGAAGGAACGTGTAAGTGCGTGGGTATGTGTGTGTGTTTGTGCGTGTGTCTTTTTCTCCCTCTTTTTCCTTTGCTGGACGATAAATCATCGAAAGTTTTTTTGTGTATTTGCAGTCCGTTTTATATAAATCGTTTCAGATTGTATTTCGCCGACATGACGATAGATATGTGAAATGAATAATAAAAATTGACATGTATGCTGAGTAGGCTGATTGTGGTAATTACGATGAGAGTCACTGTAGGTTGGAGATATGGAGATTGCTTTGATGATGATGAGGATGAGATGTTGGAATGGGATTAAAATTGTGCTAATCATATTTTCAGAACTTTGGACGGAGTAGAGAAGGATGGAACAAGTTCGATAATAGTAACAACAAGCGGAGGATTGACGTCGTCGACGACGGGTACTACTACTACCACAACTACAACTACAGGGATACCACCGACTTCGGGATCGCCAGAGGCGAGCTTGTTCCTCCGTTTTATCAAAAAGCTAACAAATACGACGAGGGATATGGGGAATAATATTCGTTTGAAGTGCGAGGCGGAAGGGAATCCAGCACCAAAGAAGATTACTTGGTTCAAGAATAGTATAGAAATTAAGGGTCGTAACCCGAGGATAAAGATCCGGAAATTCGAGAGCATGTAAGCAAGCAGAGTCATTTGCATATGTTCGTCCTCTACTGTTTCTTGGAAAACTTTTGACCTTTTGAATTGGTGCTGTGAGAAGAAGTTTTGTAAAGTGTGTGTGTTTGTGTGTACTCGTGGGTGTGTGTGAGTGGATGTAAGTGTGTGTAACTTGGAAAAGTTTCTCAAAGTGGTTTTCTCACTCTCTCTCACCTTTCTTTATCTTTGTTTGATGCAGGAATTCAAGAAGGAAATCAAAAGGCGGAGTTCCGATGGTGACACGAATGGGATCCCAACTTCAGATTAGCAATTTGGAAATTTTCGATAAAGGATTTTATGCTTGTCGGGTGACGAACCGAAGGGATACGATTGAATCTAAAGGAGTTTTGGATGTGAGGCGTGACCCAGGTATGAGACTAATCAACTAGTAGTATATAGTTTTGCAATTCTCATCAATTTTACTGCTACACAAAGGCGTGCACTTGGAATACTAAACTATAAATGTGTTGCTGTGTCGTCAAAAGCATATCGCGGATCCTTCTTGTCACAATGCGCAACTATAAGTTCCAGCTTCATTGTTCACTTTGTATTAACAATTCTTCCGCATCTTTTTTGATGGGGAATTTTAATAAAAGGGATCTCGTTCTGACTAAAAACGTAAGATGATGGGGAGGAGGAAGAGGACATTGATTGCCACCGCTTTGAGTTTAAAAGCAACTTGTTAATAATGTGCCGTCCGCCTTGTAAACTTTCTATCATCATCGTCGTCTTATATTCGTCTCAATTCCTATTACATTTTCCTTCTCTGTATGCTCGTGTGGATGTAAAAGGACACGTCCCCTCGAGCTGTCTCCTCGCTTTAGACCTCCAGCCTTTTTCAATGAGATTCTTCTTTTATATTACAACAACTCGTCCTTTGCTTCTTTTCCCCCCTTTTGCCATCATCCATATAAAGACCCATCATCATCATCGTCATCACTATCCTTCTGCTGGATTTCCACTATGGCACAGTCACTACTACACGCACGTACTCCTTTGCCCCTCATTTTACCGTTCCCCATCATCACACTAACACGTACATCCTTTCACATTGTCCACCCAATAAACTTTATTATCAACATTTACTACAAGAATTGATTTGGAAAATGTTATTACCCGCCGCTTCACGTTCACAAGAAACTTCAATCATTGCCCAGTTCAGACGGCTTCCTCCATGAGCCTAATAGTCACAGTTGCTGGCTCCATTGTTATGGTTACGACGGGACCTGCTCTAATCCTGCACAGATGAAAGTAAATTTCCTAGTGGACACATGGCTACTCACATTTAAAGCTCGTCCAAAGGTCCCGGAAATGACTCCTCGTCATTTAGAAATCATTTAGAAACATTTAAAATCTCATCGTTCAACTGTCAAGTGTGTCTAGTTTTTTTTTATTGCTCTGAATAACACTTCAAGTCTGCATATGATTGCATATTCACCCAGCCGCACTGTACGCGTGTACACAGTGCTTGCCGACTCAAGTGTATTATGGAGTTTCCGGCTGCAAATAAAAAGGACAAAAATATTATTAAGGAATAAAAGAAAAATATATTACTGGAGAGGCCCGTAAGAGCAGCATGCGTAAGGCTTTGGGTTATGCATGCCCCAAGCCAGCACTTGTCGAGCACATAATAAATATGAAGAAGGCACGTGGACTGTGATTGTATTCTGTAGGAAATCACGTTTATTATTGAGAGAAAGTTGGGTGAAACGTCGGCTTATTAATTACACTCTGGAAGACTTTTGATGGAAAAAGGGAATGAGAGAAGTGTAATTTGATTGTTGGAGCAGATGGCGACGCTTTTATTTTTAGGTGAAAGCAATTAAGGAGTTGCTTCTACCACCTTTTCTTCCTTTAAATCACTACTGCGGGAAGAAAAGGGAGCTTATTAGGCATGAAGCCCTAGAAAGTTTCTCTCATCAGGCCAGTAATTCTCGTGGGAATTGCTATATGGGTGGGACATGCGGGTAATTTCCATCGCTCACAATAGAAATAGATTTGTATCCTTTGTGCATCCCAATCAGCAAATATTTTATAATGGTGAGAGGTGAAATTCCTGCAAGTTGTAATAATAATTGCAGCTTGACTCTAAATGTAGGAAAATATTTGCGGTGAGGATTTTGACACTTAAACTTGCTCCCAGAATTACTAATGGACTCGGGATCAAGTTAGTTGAGCTGACCATTAAACGGATGTCAAGGCGAGCATGTTTGTGTAAATATATAGCGATGAGGAAAAGGTGAAGAATCTAATGGGAAAGTAAAGTACACAGGGACCGAAGGAACTCTATGTGAGAGGAGATTGAATTTATTTGGCTAACTGCTCCTGGTGGTGGAGATTGATGTTGATATTAGGATTATGAGAGCTTGGGGGTTTCCTTTACTTATGGATTCAATTAAATGGGAATTTGAGAGGACTGGACGGGGGATTTAGTGGAGTAGAAAAGGTGCTCAGGGGTTAACGGCTAATTAATTCTCTTCTTCTTCGTCTTCTCCTCGTCCTCCTCTTCGTACTCCTGTATGACACGAGGCAGTGGGGAATAGTGAGCTGTTAATGTATATACGTGTGTCTTGTGGTTAATTTACACGTACTTGACTTGTACCCACGTGGGTCGTTGCTTCTTCTGTTTTAACCTTCTTCACTATAAATTCTCCCCGACTGTATAGATTTCACTACTACTATGACTTTTGATTGCCTTGTATAATGAATGCCATCGTGGTCGATAATTGCCCATTGTCGCACACACACCTACACACATACAAACACACACAAACAAGCTCAAAACACACGCGCTTATACCCAGGAATACAGACAAACTCAATCCCTTTTCCTTCACGAGTCTCTTGTGGGGTGTAGCTCAAAAAGGGCTGTTTGACTTGGGAGACTTTGATGGGCGAGAGAGACGGAGTGGCTGGATTGGAGTGATGTGCATCCGTGCGTTACACAACCACAACCTTACCCGCACGACCGCCCCGTCAAGCTGACAATTGAATGTTACTGTACACAGTGGAGTCGATGAGAATTCCGCTTGACAGACAAGGGGGGCCATAAGATTGGAATGCTTCCGTTTTATTGATCCTTCATAACCTTTCCGAAATTTCCAACAAGCTCTTGGAAGCAAAGCAAAGCTTCTCTCTCAAGTCACTACAACAATCATGGCTCAATCCTGCAATGTGTAGCTGACAGTAGGAATTCCTCCTATACTGACACTCGTCCCAGCAGCACTTTAAGGATAATAACTTTATTGCGATAATAACTTTTAGCTAAATGGACGGATGGATGGTCTAGCAGACTTAGTTATGGTGTGAGGTCCCCTACTGTTGCTCCCACTGGAATCCTTATAGCCACACAGCAGGCTCTCACATATGCAAAGCCATCCAATTAATTTATCTCACTTGGACATTGTCAGACTCAGGAGATGTGATTGTGACTTAGTAGGCAGGAGGAGGAACGAGGTATAATTAGAATGGTGTAACTTTAATGTAGGAAGCAAATTATTAGCTGTATATTTACTGACGACGGAATACTATATTTGTAGTGGTATAGAAATTGGTGTATGTTTTTGGAGAATCCTCCACCATCATCACCACCACCAGGACAATGATCATCAGTACTAAGAAAGCCTTTTGCATGCGCGACTATATATGTAAGGGATTGATAAATGGAGAAATGGAACAAGAGATGGGAATAAATGCTAAGAAGGGAGCCAGCAGGAGAAGATTTTAGTGAGAGGGAGAGAGTTGTTGCTTCCTCATAGCTCAACTTGACACAAGTGGAAGCAATGTTAAGTAACGTAGTACAAGACTGAGAATGGATCTATACGAGACGAGGTACGGCTGGATGAAGAGCATGATGTTGCAACTAAAGGCCGCTCAATCGACTGTGACTAACGAGTTTGTGTTTTTGAAAATTAATTGAGCGTTCAGCTTTTTACTTCTCTGAATCAACTGTATACATTTGAAAAGCTTCACTATGTTCTAAAGTCACCCAATGGCCCCACTGAGAATGGGGTGGTGGAGAAGGAGGAAATCCGAATCTCACTCTCTTTCTGTATCAATTCCTCCTGTTCCTCTTGTGGAGCAAGATAAATGGTGAAAGTGTAATCTCCTGTAGACCATATATATAGCAAGGAGAAAAATTATATACATATCTGCAAGTTTTCAGGAGCCTCCCCATCCTACTTGTTTTTCCTCTCAGCTACTGCTATATGTGTCCGTCTGTCTTTCTCTCCCCCTTCATTCTTCAGTAACCCGAGAAGACTTGGATTAGCAATCCTGTTACATTGTTCAGCTTGAAAGCATCATCATCATCCTCATATGCTCCTGCCCTTTCTACGTCTAAGTTCAATTGACTGATTAGGAATTAAACTAACTTGTGTGATAATTTGTGGACTTGCGTATGTGGGAACGACGAACGTGCCTTCTTGGCATGACCTCAAGGGTCATGGAGGAAATGAGCGTGCGGAATAGTCTCGTCATAATCATCTCCATAGGGCTCATCCACAGTGATTATTTACGTTTCTTAATGCACTAGTTGATACAGAGAGCGAGAGTGGATGGAGGCGAGACAACCGGATGCGAATCATCAACACAGTGGCAGCTAACCAATGCATTTCCTCCACAACTCATCAGCATTTGTTCTAGAGAGAAAATGTAAATAGACCCAAATGAACCATTAGACGTCGTTCCAGCACACGTGCTATAATTAAAATGCATCAGAAACGTGTTGGGATCTTCACAAAACATTTACTCCTCCACATGTAACACTAAAATACATTGAAGCAGGGGATATAAAATAACATTCATAGCTACATGCTACAACATAAATAAAGCCACAGTTGATACAATCATCATGAGCTTGAAGTCTACGAGACTTTCTAGTTAACAACAAATAAAAAGTCCATTTAGCTAGTCTTGAAACTGGTATAAGATTCTCGAAAAACTCCTTAGTCCATTGCCCCTGCATAATAATATAGAACATAAGAGAGAATAAGTCAGAGAGAACGTTATAAACTTGCGAAAAAAACAAATAAAAATCTTAAGCGCTAGCTAATATTTCGGGCATTACAGCTCTGAACTATTTCATTGATTACACATCAGGAACTAGATTTAAATTCGCAAGGACTTCAGCCGGCAGTTCGTCGTAGTCCGAGTCATCCAATTCCATTTTAATTTCTGTCTTTACTACCACCTGGACGTTCTCTGTGGTTCCCTGAGGACCAGCAGTGGTCAATGGAGCATTGGTTGGAGGTATAACCGGTGCTGGCATAAAATCAATCCCTGATCCAGCAAGTACATTTTCTGGGATGGCGTACTCTTCGGATTCTTGCTTCACAGCTCCATTTCCTAGTTGCTCTTGGGATCCATTCACATCATCTTCTATCGATCCATTCTTACTGCTACCATTAGATGAGTCTGGCTTATTGGCAGTGGACTTCTGATCCACATTCTTGGCCTTCTTAGCATCGTCCTTCGTTGTAGATCCACTGCGTTTGCGGGTTTGCTGGCTATTGCTGGCAGCATCAGCCTCCTTTCTCTGAGCGCTGGCGACCGTTGGCTGTATTGACAAAGAATTAGTGATAAAGGTTAGACTACAGAGAAAATAATGCTAGAAAAAAAATCAGGACTACTTACAAGCCACCAGTCTTTATGTACGTGTTCGAGGTACTTGACAAATGTAGGTGTGAGCTTAAGCTCGTTAGGAATACACCGAGCTCTCAAAACTCTACCTTGAGGCTGCTCAGCACGCACACAGAGTTCCGCTGGCACACCTTGCCCACGCATCAATTCTGGGTCGATAGCTTCGTCCAGTAATGCAGCAACTGAAGTCAAGAATCTTTGGAAATTTGTTGGCTTTTCCAGAAATTTTGATGCAGCTTCTAAAGTTCTTGCTTTACGGAATTCAAGAACGAGAATTTTTAAGTAGGGCAATATGTCTTCTATTTTGTACATCCCACACTCTTTAACTGGAATAGGACGGACTTCTTCAAGCTGTTCTGAAGCAATGAGGATCCTATACGGATCTAGCATTTGCTCTGCCTCTTCTTCCTCGTCCGAGTAAATTATTAGTGGCTTTCTAGATCTCTTGGCTGGGGAATTTTTGGGTTGAGATGGTTTTGGTGCAGCTTTGGATTTCTTTTTGTTTGGCTTTGAAGCAGGTTGAGCGCGAGATGTTGGCATGCTCTTCGAACAGTGCGCAATTGGTTCCTCAGTTTCTTTTGATTTCGGCTGAGTGGGTTTCTTCTTGTTTGTGTTATTATTGAATGGAAGCTTGACTTTGACTGGTCCTCTCTTTTCTGGCTTAAAATCGTCAGCAGATTCGCCATCATCATCCTCATCTTCTCTAGATATCGTCGTCCTCTTGGCAGGAACCTTCGTCGTAGGTTTTCTTTGTGAGACAAACGAATTATTAGTCGTCTTGCGCGCGGTAGCTTTCTTGGTCTTCGTTGTCTTTTTAGCGGGTTCCGGTTGGAGATTCTCTGAGGGTTGTGACATTGCCTCTTTCGAGACTTCAACGACATTATTTTTGGATTTTGTTCCCAAACGATACATTTGTTTCATTGATTGTTCTACAAGTGATTTTCGCCATTTGGTCACATTATGAAATGCTCGGCTGTTCTTTTTGAGGGGTATTCTCTTCCCCTCGCCTGCAGAATTTCCGTCTGAACCTTCAGCACCTTCCATGTCTTCGATGTTGTTGCTGTTGATTGTGTTATCCTGCGCCTCGGTGTTCATCTCTAGACTGGCACGGACTGCAGAGGAAGATGGGGTCTTCCGGGGCAGGGTAGATTGCTGGGTAGATGCAGTCGTGGGCCGTCGGCCATTTCGTGATGGGTCTGAGCTGCCATTATTGGAGCCAAAATTATTATTAGCAGAGAAAGGTCGTGACGAATTTTGTGGGCGACGAATCTGTGGGTTTCTGTTTGGTTTTCCAAACTTCCCCAACTGCCCATTCGGCCGAAATGAATTTCCACCTGACGAGTCGTGCCGATTTGCAGCATAATTTTGGTACGTAGGATGCCTGTAAGTTGTCCTTTGTGGCTGCCCTTGATTTGATTGGGAAGTAATGGGAACGGGCGAAGTTCTCGTCGTCGAGTACGAAGCACGACCTGGTTGAGGCTCAGGCACGAAGGCGGGCTCATATTCTGGAGGCATGGGTGGCGACGGTGACATGACGTGCACTCGGTTACTTGAATAGGCAAATGTTTGCTGCTGCATCGGAGGGCCTGACATTCCATTTGGCTGGACCCTGGGCGCATAGTATGGCTGACCAGGTCTGGTTTGTGAATTCAGTCTGGGATCTACAGGAGCTGGTGCATGGTTGTTAAAAACAAACTGGGTGTTATGATTCATCTGTGTTCCATTCCCGCTCGCACCTGTGGGAATATACGTTGCTGTGGGGAAACTATGTTGATCATTTTGCTGAGGACGATGTGGAAAATTGTACTGGCTATTCGGCATCTGTGGTGGAGGATGAAGTGGTACATTGTGAGCTTGACCATTCAAGGGTTGTGACTGCGGATGAAGTGGTATATTGAAAGCTTGACCATTCAAGGGTTGTAACTGCGGATGAAGTGGTACTGGTACATTGTACATTTGATGTGGATGTCCATTGAAGGGTTGTGGTTGTGGAAAGCTGCATGATTGGTTGTGGCCATTCATCGGTAGGGACGATGGTGTTGCAGCATAAGGAGGGTTGGAAGTACCTGACTGATTAAGTGTCATGGGAACAGGGCCTGGACCTGGTGATTTAACATGACAATTGGAAGTGCTAAAACCTCGTCCGCGGCCAAAATAAGGTCTCTGGTTCCCTGCGTTCTGAACCCCAACACGAATCCCAGACGTTGTTCCACGTCCGGGCGTAGGTGGTGGTGTTGCACTTGCTGCCGATCCTTTGCCATTTAAGTTTTCTCCGTCCTTTGCAGTTTGATAATGTGGATTGCGGAGCATTTCTACAGAAAAAATAATTAAAGAATTTACAATTTGCTTACATAATAATCAATCTGAACCGCCACGAAAGTCACCATGAAAAGCGAGGCATGAGAACTTAAATCCAGAACTGACCTTCTTGTCCTAGATCGTCCTTCTCCGGCTTAAATTTAAATCCAACACCCACGGAATCATCCGAGCCCCACGGATCTGCATTATCTTCATCTTCATCCTACAAAATGAAAATAAATATTCCGTCTCCTCTCATCCATCCCCAAGCACTTAACCTTTCAAACTCACAATTTCTCCGGGAAATCTCTTGGACATGTTCAGAATTTCAGCATGAACAGCCTCCAAGGTAGAAACATCATAATTCCTGCAAGTTAACAACACAATTTTATTGCCAAAAAATCTCTTTGTCACCACTAGTAGGTTAATTTTGTAAGTCCCTTACAAATCTCCTTGAATATCATTTGCAATTTCCAGCCATCCCTCCACCATTTCCCGTTCATCCAGACTCAGTACCAGTTTGTCCTGATTCTTCTTCACATATTTGATGTAGCCCTTACAGTCTCTAATCTGCTTTAAAGCTTTCCAACTAGACCCGTTCATTTTTCGGAAAATTCAAGTCACGTCACGACCACAACAAATCGTCACCTTTCCAAGTCAAAAGGTCAAAAGTAAATCCTGCAATCCTTGCCCAATGCACTCCGACATTTAAAGCTAAATTTTCCTCAAATAACTTGTTACATAATTAAATTAATTAACCCACAAAAGTATCATACATGTCTGGTAACAAAAATTCTCAAGTCTCGACGGCTTGGTAATTAATTACTTTGCTAGACGCCTCTGGAGTCGAACGTTGTAAACAAATCGGAATGCTCAGTGCACGGCGGGCGATGCTTATCATTTATCATGTGAAACGTTCAAAAGCAACGGCGCCTTCAGCTATTGGGTGGGTCGCGGTCCGGTCGCTCACGAGGCCAGAGGTCACTGAACTTTCTAGGACTCTAGTTTATTGTAATTATCGTGAATATGTAATCAAAATGTGATACCTAACGACAGTATGAAGAAAATTTTGCCAAAGAATCATTAGTTACTGGGCTGCATCGGAATAAAGTTGACAGCATCCACGTAGTCCAGAAAGTTTCAGTCTTGAGTCTTGACAGGACTGTGTAGAAAAAGACAAAAAAAAGCAATAAAAGTGGAATCAAAACTCAATATCCAGACCACACTCAACTTAGTTCAGTATGCCTTAGACTTGTTTTGTATTTGATTTGAAAAGTTTTACAAGGAAAGCGGAAGGTCTAACTACATTGATCTACGGAATAGATTATAAAGCTTTCAATGTGGCAATGGTAAGTTTGTTAACTGTGAGAGGAAAGGGTTGTAGATTGTAGAGAAGAAATGTAAAATAATAATTCATTTTATTCAAACTTGTAGGAGTGTAGTAGTAGAAGAGAAACTTTTGCTTTATGGGGTCCATTCTAGTGAGCCATATCATGGCTGTTGAAAACTTGTGTTTTTGTCTTCCATGAAAGTTATGCTCTTGCTGGAGAGCAAGCAAAAGGAAGAAGAAGAAGAATTGAAGCTCTTGCCTGCGCCTGTGGTTTTCCAAAAAGGTCACAACCAATATGTTGCCAACAAAGATGGAATAATTTGAAAGTCAAATCAAATGTATATGCAGTACTATGTGTGTACTCTTTATCTATGCGATCATCATCATCATCATTGCTCTCTCATGAAATGTCTGCTCCGAGTTTCTCGGGTTCGGGTGGGTTTTGGGTATCATCCTTTTGGAATTTCAACTGGTATGTTAGCATTGATATGGAAGCTGAATTTGTTTTTCTGTATGAATTGCAAAGAGAGTATGTTAATTTATGCTTTTCGTCTTCATGTTAGCTACACGCCTCTTGCTTTTCAACAACGATGTCTTACTCAAAAGTCTAAAGTTGTGGTAAGAAATTTTAGGAATGTGAAGGATGCATCATCATTTGAATAGTCAGAAGGAAAGTGTCATCCCAAAAGTTTTGCATTTCTTTGATGCTCAATGTCTGGCAGTGAGTGCTGCTGCTGTTGTAGATTTCTTAATGTTTTAAGTCATGCTGATGACTTGATCTGAAGTGTGTGGCCTGAAGGAATCTTTGTTGTTTGTGGTTGGCACGGGAAGGCCATTTACAAAGTTTGTAAACTCAACATGCTGTCCAAAAGATGGTGAGAAAAAAAAATTGTAAATGTCCCCATCGGCGTGTCAAGTTAAGTATCAAATCAAATGAACGAGATTGATTGTTTGTTGACGAAGAAGAAACAATGAAAATGCTTATGGCCATCCTTGGGTCATTTCTACTACAAATCACATCAAGTCTAAGTCCTGAAGAAGAAGCTCAAAGGAAGGATTACGTTCTTGTACAAACCACAGTAGTCACAATGGGGCAATTAGGTCCAAGAATAACATTTAGACAAGGAGCCCAACAAGATGATGTACCCCTATATGAAGTTACAAAACTGGGAGGGACGGCATCAATAGGAGACGATTGTGATTTGAACCTATACAACATACACATTTCCCCCATTTATCAAGCTCTAAAGGTTGGGAATCTTGTTGAGTTCACCCAAGCTGTGCACAACTTAACGGCCGAATTGAACAGAATGAATTCTACAAGAAGCCAGTCTTGCTTTGGCTACATGGAGAATCCTGCAATCAAAGGACAAGAGTTGATGAGGGCATACAAGTGCAGTGAAATGACGAAAAAGTGCATCTGCTTTGATGAACCTCCTCTCGTTTATCAGTTTGACGCCTCCGCCGCCACTAATTGCTCCTTCCGGGTCTCGGTTGCAAATGACAATTGCAGATTTTCACAGTCCTCCAAGTATGAAAAGCTCCTGAGTCAGTTCTTCGAGCAGATAAGGAAAGCTAAAGGACAAGAGCAGATTTACCAGGCCTTTAGCATTGAGTACTTGGCGTTTATTCAACAACTTCAGCAGAACCTTCACCACGTTCAAGCTATCTGCTTTAGGGATGATCTCACCTTGGTAAGGTGACAATCTTATCATAAGTCCCTGTGGAAACCCTCTTTACATATTTGCACGTACCATGTGTACATTTCGCACCTCTATATACGTAGATTTGCGGGTCAAATGACACATGTGATTGTCGTCAAAGTGGCTACCATTTCAACTCAATTCTCCAGAGAGATCAGTGCCTACCATCCGACGGAACTTTTTGCCAGCCTCATCGTCATAGGAACTCAAGCTTGAGTCCACCTCTGACCTGTGCTTCAAATCAGCTCAATTGCTCCATTGTCTTCGAAGGAAAAGACTATCTTCATGCATGTGGAGGCCAGACAAAATGGTGTTTACAACCTCCAGGGATTTGTGGCTCTTGCCACCATCGTCTTGTTACCTCTTTCTTGTTCAAAATCATTTTATTTTACTTCTCATTGCTTCATATCTTATTAAAGTAAGACTGACAGATGTTTGGCTGTGCCGAAGTGCCGACTGCGAGTCATTACAAAACGTTTATCAGCATTCATTTAATTGGGTCCAGTACCAATGGTGTAATAATAACCATTTATTAGTCAATCAATTCATAGTAATTATACGAGAGAATCCTGCTGAGCTAGCTCAGCAGGTTATTGATCTTATCCAAAGTCCAACAGGACTTTCCTTAAAGATTTCTTAAGAATTATTAGGTCAGTTGCTTACTCAGCTGACCTTGTCAACTTGTGGGCTACCAATAATCCAAGTGTACGCCTTAGCAGTTAAAGCTTCCAGCTAATTGTGCTCAACTTTTTTTTTAAATATCTTTCTTTTTTCTCCTTCCAGCTCAAGAAGTCGGAATCGTCCCAATATTTCGTCCAGCCTTTGAGAGTTTCCCTGATATCGGCGAGCCAGGAAAGTAAGTGAAGTCAAGGGCATTCTAAGATACACAAGCCCCTTAATCTTAAGTAAATATCCAGCGCATTCGTTTTCTATTGACATTATCAATATATATAGTCAGTTTCTTCCTCTTCCTGGGGGAAAGTGTTTTCACGGTGTTGAGCTCCGCTGAAACTGTGTCCTTAGGGTGCCACCTTCTGATGGTCCCAGTTTTTCATCTTCACTTTCCCCAATTCTTCCCTTATATACACTTCCCAATCCCTCCCTTATACTTACCAGTTACCAGTATCCTTCCCTTATACAGATGCCTGCCTACAGGGTTGCAGCACTATAAAGGCAGCCATTTCACACTAAAGAGACTCAGTTCAGGCTGCATTGTACAGCAATGACATTCACAATTATCTTTACATGTGATACAAAAGAGCTGGATTAAGTTGAATGAGTATTATCATCAGCAATGTTTTCAATGTGTAGATTGACATGCCCTATCGCATTTTCTGGCCTTGAGGAAATTCAAGGCCGTATATACTGAAAGGATAACATGCAGTTGGGACGTATGCATTGGGCCTTATGCAGTTGCATTTGTGGGGTCTACACTTCAGTTTAGTGAAGGACGTGCAGCATGGAGGGAAAGGCCCATGAAGCTGCAGTAGTAATAGTATAGGTCCTCCAGATAGTTTTTAGTTTCCGCTGGTTTATAACCCCGAATTTCGGGTATACTGACAGCTATATGTGAGGAATATAAACCGGTGCGGGTATTCTAGTAGCAAAGTTTTCGGAGACGCCGTCGATCGTGTCTTCCGCAATTTCTTCAAGTGTCTGCATACGTACTGAAGACAGGAGTGAGATTTTTGGAGTCCATAGGCCCACCCAAATCTTGCATTATTTCCAGATTTTATAAAATGTAGTTATTATAATAGCAGAAGAGGTTTGAAAACTCGGAGAAGTAATGTCAGTTTGTTGACATTGGGCTGACAAGACTGAGGGAATGCAGGGAGCTGTTGACATTGCGGAGAGGATTTTTTAACAAGCTTTTGTACTTTTATACTGGAGTTTTCTACAGATTTTGATAGATAATATACTCAGGATATTCATGAGTACAATAAAACATTGCATTTTTGTCAATGGAAAGTGTTGTTGTGGATATTTAGTGTTCAAAGCGTGAGGTGTGGTGTTTAATTGAGACACAGGGGTGTTTTTATTGAAACTGAAAGTGTTCATTTTTTGAACTTGATTGTTGTGTGAATTTTGATAGTATACATCGAATCGGTAGTTTTCATCATGTGCCAATGATGGCTAATACTGGAATTGAAAGTAGTAGCAGTAAAGCTAATATGCAGCCTCCGAAGGATGGAGAAGGGATTTGTCAGGTAAGTTTTCTTCTTGATTTTGAATTGAAGAATGACATGTATTTGTGATGTTGAGATGAGAGTATTTATGTAATGCATATTTCTTTCTTGGCAGATTTATACTGGGACTGTATGCCAAAAGTTCATCGGAAACCGTCTGATCTATGTCCATTCAAAAGATAGCCAAAATTCAACAGAGTCCAAGTTAAGAGAGGCATCCACAGTCATTGGGCATTCAGCGTAAGTTTGTATTATTTGTAGAAAGTTAAATAGGATGTTGATCAAGTTATGACAGATTTGTGGGCGGATTTTTTTTATCATGGATGCTGACTCATACTGTTCTTATTACAGAGATGTGTCTGCTAGATGTTCAGAATATGCAATCCCATCGCTATGCTACTCAGCCTTCCCACTCTGTCCTGACTACATCCATAACCCGGAGGAACATGTGAATTTTGTGGCACCTCGAAGGTTATGTCGAGAGGAATGCGAGCTTCTGGAGCACGATTTGTGCCGTCAGGAGTATGCCTTGGCTAAAAGGCATCACTTGATCGGTCATCAGTTACATATTCCGGAGTGTAGTGAGCTACCTCCGCTGGGATCCAAAGCATCTGACACTTGTATCACTTTGGGTTTACCGCATCTTACTCCCGTCGTCGAAGATGCAAGTTGCTTCGGTGGGAATGGTCAGACGTACCGAGGAACTGTGAAGGAAACTGCGTCAGGTGATCCATGCAGACCATGGAGTCATCAGTACAAGTTCAAGTCATCAGAATATCCTGAGCTCATGGGTGGCCACAACTACTGCCGAAATCCAGGTGGAGCCGAGCTCGGACCGTGGTGTTTTTCTGATTCTGACAACTTCCGCAAGGAGCCATGTAATATTCCACAGTGTGTGATCTTTGGACTGGGTAAGTTGATGTAAAATTCGGTACTTTACATAATTTTGTACGTGTATGAAATGTTGCTTTATTTTCACAGGAAACAAGGTACTCTTGATGGCTGCAGGAGGAGTAGCCGTACTGACTCTGTTGTTTCTCCTCACACTGATTTTCTGCTGCTGTCGTCGTGGATGCAAATCAAAGAAATCATCCGGCAAGAGTATGTCATCCGTTGGATCCATGCAAGCACTTGAAATGAACAGTTTATTGCGGAAGCCTGGCCAGGTCAAAGCACCTGAAATCCCTGTCGTCAGCGTCCAATTCTATCAGGAACTTGGAGAAGGGGCTTTTGGTGAGCATTCTTTTCCATTTCAACCATTGATGAGCTATGGGAACGAAGGGAAATTTCACGGTGTGTGATATCTGTTTGCAATTATAGGCAAAGTTTACAAGGGCGATGCCATACTCCGCCCAGGGGAGAATCATATTCGAGTGGCAATTAAAACTTTGAAAGCCTCAGCAACCGCCAAAACCAAGCAGGACTTCTTCAGGGAAGCAGATTTAATGGCTGAATTGAAACATCCCAACATTGTTTGCCTACTGGGAGTGGTGACTAAGGAAGAGCCCCGGTGCATGTTGTTTGAGTACATGACGCAGGTATCCCTACATTTCTCTCTGCTTTTTTTTACCATCATTTCCATCTACGTTCCATAATTAAATCTCTATTGACATACAGGGAGATCTCCACGAATTTTTGATGGGACATTCTCCAAGGAACGAATCTACCAATGAGTTTGGACAGCAAGCCGCAGTTCTTGAACAAAATGAGATGCTGCTCATTTCAACACAAATTGCAGCTGGTAAGAATGACACACTCGCATACTCAAGAATGACAAATTTTAAATAACTCATGGTGGATTTTTTGTTTAAGGAATGGACTACTTAGCCGCACATCATTACGTTCATCGTGACTTGGCAGCTAGAAACTGTCTTGTGGGCGAAGGATTGATCGTCAAGATATCCGACTTTGGTCTCTCACGTGACATATACTCGTCAGATTATTACAGAGTCCAGTCCAAGTCCTTGCTCCCGGTCCGGTGGATGCCGCCCGAGTCCATTCTCTACGGGAAGTTTACAACTGAGTCGGACGTATGGAGTTTTGGGGTTGTACTGTGGGAAATTTATTCCTATGGACTTCAGCCGTATTATGGCTACAGCAATCAGGAAGTAATCGAGATGATCCGATCCCGACAATTGCTCCCATGCCCTGACATGTGCCCACCACGAATGTACGCCCTGATGGTGGAATGCTGGGCGGAAATGCCCCATCGTCGACCGACTTTTGAAGAGCTTCACTCCAGACTGAAGCAATGGCTCATTCCGCTGCTGCCAACTGCGCAACAAGCTGCCAATAATGCTCATTACCCATACAATATGGGAAGCCTTAGCTGCAACAGCAACAACTCAATGAGTAGTCACCAATCCAGTACAGGCCCTAGCAACAATACTAATTCGACTAATGTCTCCAACATGGGACAAGGAGGAGTCAATAATTGGTCCCAGCAGCCGCAGACTCCTCAGCAGAATCATAACAACCACCACCACTCCTACCCAAGAACACCTCAAGTTACTGCAGGGAATAATAGTTCTTACAACAATCCCAGTCAACAGTCTCCATCCCATTGTGTGGCTTATCAAAGCACACCGATTGTTCATTGTCCTATCAATTGCAGTACTGGCTCAGCTGGGAGATTTTCCCCGCAGCATCAGGTTTCAACTCCGAGTATGAATCATGGGCATATGTTCCATGGACATGGGCCTCCAAGAGCCCAGCATGGGCATGGTCAGCAGTTGATTACCGTTCCGCATGGCCATGCTCATTCTCCGTACAAAGTTCTCATGGAATCTAAAGCGACAAACATTTAAATTCCGGACGAGTATGCTCTTTCTATTTGATCCTCCTATCATTCTTCACTGAATAATTGTGTAATGAATCCGGACATGGTGTGAGGGCATTTAGACCTTCATTTGTGTGTTAGTGTAGCTGTAAAATTTGTCAGCGGGGTGTCCCTTTGACTTTGATAGTTGTTAGTGTCGTAGTTTGAAAGCACGTAGATGTAATATCCATCGTATAAGCCATCAGCTATCATTATCAAGAACGCAAAGACTTCATACTGTACATGACTGCTGGTGAATGTCAGACCAAATAATTTTCATTTGTTCCCAACCTTTAAAAAATTTAGTTAGCTAGTCACATAGGCCTTGTTTGTAATATGAAGGGCTCCATGCTGCTTTTGTGTGCTCCGATTGAGGGTCACACGCCATTACGTGTCTTCTCATAACGAATGATTAGTCCTCTCTTCAACACCATGCCAAACAAATGAATCTTTATTGCGAAAGTTTTTTCACATTTGTGAGATTTTATATGCCATCGTATAACTTTATAATGTGTTTTCTACTAGTTTGAGGAGAGGTGGAGCTGCTATGGAGA
The DNA here is from genome assembly GCA_034698825.1 of Deuterosminthurus bicinctus. Lineage (NCBI taxonomy): Eukaryota > Metazoa > Arthropoda > Collembola > Symphypleona > Bourletiellidae > Deuterosminthurus > Deuterosminthurus bicinctus. The sequence goes on along the minus strand of JAQIWI010000348.1, from coordinate 8,545 downwards.
TTCTAATGCAGTTATAGAAGAGGCTTCTTCTTTGAAAGGCCAACTCTTTTTGTCAGCTATCGATTTTCCTCCCTTTCATCCATCCTCACAGTAGCACAGCTAATTTTGATACTTTTGTATATTTCTCTAAATCCCAAGCCGTTCTAAATGCTTCGCAAGCTTCACATCCAAGACGTATAAAAATTCGGAGGTATACAACTATATATTTAGATTACTTTGCTCCCGTCCGTAATGGTTGCTCGGTACTCGCTTTTCTATGTTTCTTGGGCGCATTTATCTTGTGGAAAAAAAGGAATGCCGCATTTAAATATGAAGCATGCACCAGTCACCATGACCACTGTTTTTGTAATAATAATGGATACACTCACTCAAGCAAGGACTATATATTTCCTTTGACAATGTACAAAAAGAGATTCATACTTAAGATACTCTCCCCGGTGTCATGCTTCCATTCTTCTCCCAAATCGCTGTATGTCTTCAGTAACTAAGATTTACGAATTCTAATTGCAACATAGTTGTGGTAACTGGATGATTATTATTATTGTGTTTTCTGTTGTACGTTGATTATTATTGTAAGAAACAGAGTAATTATAGTAATGAAAACTAACCAATACGTATGTTTAGGTGCGATTAAGCTTGGAATTTTAAGCGTTATTAAATAAAATATTCCGTAACTAAAAATTATGACAAGGGAGAGATTCAATCCTTGGCCTTGGCCTTGCTTGGAGGCGGCCTTGGCTTTCCTGTAGGCCTTGAAGTTGGGTTGATTGTCAGTTCATGTTGGATCTGGCCAACTGGAAAAGCACTCTGGAGAGCTATTTCTCAGCATTCCCTGCTCTGCTCTGGTCCTCAACCGCTAATTCCTACAGCTTGCATAAGTCTCGTCTGGATAGCTTTCTTAGGGTCGAGTACGATTTGAACATTCTTCTTGGCTTGGTCGTAGTAATTTCCGACTCCTACAATAATTGATCAAGTATTAAGAACGTGGGCCACATTTCCAATGTCTCTCAGTTTATGGGGGCACTCACTGTTAAAAATATTCGGCTTAGGTGTCGTCGTGGTTGTTGTCGTCATCCCGATAACTTTTCCTGTGGAGTAATCAAGAAAGTTGTGGGCATTAGGACGAGATAAGAGTACATAATTGCTTAAAATGAGACTCTATTATGATGGGCTTAGCATACTAATCCAGTTGCGAACTCCAGTCCCTCCGTTATTGGTACTAGTACCAACGTCAGTGTTGGGCTCCTCGTCACAAGACACTCCATTGAAGGTGCCTAAGACAACCAGCACGGTCGCTATGATCACTACTGATGAACGCATTTTTATTCACGTGTGATGGGGTATGAAATTTCGGGTTGAGTATCTCAAAATTCTTGGTCTGCTTCCTTCTAAGTCCTTGAGGAAATTGAGAGAAGCTTTACTGATGTCAGCTTACTTTTATATAGGGCTGATTTGCATTGCAAATAACCCTCAATGACTCATTATTTGAGCCCATGGGGGTCATCTTCGCTGACGTCTTTTGAAGCGTCAGATAGGTGCATGATGACATCACATTTTTGCATTTTAATTAATTGTCTGACCACAAAAACAATTCCTTTCTCTTGGCTTTTAGTTCCCTTCCCTAAAATGCAAATTCTTATTATTATTCTAGACGGGTCAGTCAGCAAGGAAGCAGAGGCATTTTGATAAAAGCTGCTTTCAACTCTCTCTCTCTCTACCAAATATATTGCATTGCATTGCGGCTTACTAGGATGAAGGAAATGTGGAGGAAATCAATACCTCAGCTGTATGGGGGTAATGAGAAAACCACAAAACTTCCATACTCTACACAACATCCTCGTTCACATCATTAACGGTGAACCGCTGGCGATTTCTCAGATGGAATTTAATTATCATGTTATTAATAACTCCCAAGTAGTATACATACGATCACTATCCTCTTGCGACTAATTAATTTTCCGAATTTCTCCACAAGAGCCAAGAGGAGGAAGCCTTGTGAGTGTCCATTAGCATCGAATGCCACTTCATTTACTCTTGGACATTGAGAGCTACTGGGTTCAATTCACTATCACTGTACTACTACTACTACTAGAGCTGGTGGAATTCAAAACTCATCTCGGGTATCCTGGAGTATCATGTACTACAACAACCACGACTACTACCATGACTTTTCTAATACAAAACCGGGTCGGGAAAAAACCTAAGCATGGCTTAAGAGAACCTGCTAACTACATTTACTCGTATAAGTTGTTCTGCTTCCGGCAACGGTGGAGTAGGTAGTTTATAGAACAAAATGTAGCAAGAATTGCCTCACGTTGACTAGCAGCAGTATAGCGGTAGCTTTCTTCACAGAAAACTCTTGCAAAGGTTACCATGTCATTATGGAAGAGGTACCGTGAATCAAATGGAAATATAAACATTTCATACCAACCGAAGTAACTCTGGAATAATTGCCCGTAAATTAATAATTAAATCTATCTAAGCTTTATTGGCTTTCCTTTAGTTCTTGAAATCTTAATTTATGACATTTTGGCTAAGTTTTTTTCTGATTTAAAATATGAATTTGAGTAAAAAACAGCAACTTGTCAATACATACAGCATACTTTCTTAAGATATATCATACACACACACTCATACACTTCACTCACCTTGATTCCATGTAAAAAAACACGTGGACAAAAAATACAAAAACAACCCACTCAGTCGCCACGCAATAAGCTTCTTGGTCCCATCATTCATCAAGGCATTATTGGTACAACATACACATCCTCGGGCCATTGCCGGCTCCCACTCATACCCTTTAGCCTAATTACAAAACATTGCGCTAAGAACACATCATCATCCGCTGGAATGAATCTCATAAGACACTACAAAGAGGCCTCATCCGAGCACGAGATCATTGATCTGAACTTTCTTATTAATTTTAATGTAATCACTGGTGGTGCTTTTGATCTTCTGTATCCACTCCGGCTGCGTCTTTATCAAGTAATCCACATGGCTTTCGATCTCACCTGCATAGACAGATAAATAGCCCAAAGTAAGACACTGATCACAGCTAAAATTAGAGAGTGTTTTTACATTGGTGTTCAATACTCGGCACCAGCACCATTTCCTTTACAATAAAACACATCAAAGGCGAGTGAGTCTTTAACACTTAAAGGTTCAGTAAGTTTGAGCTCCAAAAAATAAATGTTAACAGAATTAACATCAACAAAGTAAGCGATAAGTAGCCTACTCAACAGATACGATTGTAAAGACTATAGCGGAGTCAGCAACCAACACGTTCGAATTACCCAAGAAAAGACTTATCAGGGAATAAAGAAGGCGATGATGATAGTGAATTACCTGCTGTTAGCTTCTGATAAGAGTACTGGAGGCGCTCCAAAAATAACGGCTGTTCCAGAGCAACCTTCTTCTCACCCACAAATATGTTATGGATGATTCTGAGCATTTCGGGTAGGCGAGCTTTCATTTTTTGTATCATCAACTCCTCCTTTGGCACAGTCAAGTCACGAACGATACGACTCTTTTCCCGTTCACGAACCTTCAAAGGAAACCAAACACACTCTATTTTACTAAATGTCAATTTGATACAATTCAACATCCATTCCCTCAAATGAGGCCAACATTACCGGTGCAACACGTACGTAGGTGAGCTATCGAAAAGGGAAGGAAGCACTAAAAACGCGTTGGCTTTTATTGGTGCCATAATAATGAGACATTAGTGCAATAGACCAGCTGCTCCTTATCTAGATCAATTATCGACCCAATTTATTAGAAAGGGTCACAGAAGATTGTGCTCTTTCAAGCTCTTGATTCTCAGCCCGATAAGGCAAGACCGTGCACTTCTCTGAGCTCTGATTCTCAATCCGATACGGCAATACAATTTTCGCTATCACTTGATATAATTTCCTTTGTAGCTGTATCTTAGATAACTAGATGCAATCTGTAGCAAATCAAAAGCTGAAAATAGCCAAAGATTCATTACCCTCTGAAGCAATGCGGACGAGATGCCGTTGAGTTTCTTGGCGTTGGCTGCAGGAGGAGGATTTTTCTTGACAGGACTCGATTTAGGCGAGCTAGAGCTACTAGGGCCTTGAATCAGTTGCCGAACTTGACTAAGAACTTCGGCTGCTGAGGACAACTTCTCTTCGAGAGGAGGCAGCTCGGCTGGAGGGATCTGGACACCATTGATATTGAATGAGGGATGCCAGCGGGTAACCAAATGCCTTTCCACATCAATGTTGTACGACTTGAGGAATTGCTGCAATGAACAAGATACATTTAACCTTTAGCTCCCGTTCCTATAGCGACCCATCGACTCATAGCAACACACCAATTGTGACTGTCCTTACCTCATGCTCGATCAAACAAAACTCAACAAGCTTCGCCTCGAAATTCTTCCTCAGTCTAACCAGCTGACTTGGCAGCAATTTCACATCGAACTCCAGCACATACTGAGTCTCACCGCCGATCTTGTGAGTGACAACTTTGAAATAACTGTCAATAGTCAACATCTTCGCAATACTCTTCACATTAAATGTATGCTTGGTCATGGATTCCACTGCCGGTTTCAGCTTGTTGAATGTAATTGTTTCATTTCTATTTTGAAACATACTCGCCACCGAGTTCATTCCATCATTCAAGGTTTTGAGGACCCTCAGTCTAAATGGCAACGGTAGTATTTGTTGGGCCGCAGCTAAACTTAATTTCTCAGTTGCCTCGGCAACAACTGGCACCACTTCTTCTCTCTGCTTCTTCAATTCCTTTTCCTTCTTCCACTCATCTTCCAACTTTTTCTTCTGCTCCTTAATCTTTTGAAGCTTAGATTCAAGGTCTTCAAAATTCCTCTTAACAGCTTTAATTCTCTTCAGGTCAATCCTCTCTACATGTTTCTTCTTGATCGGGCTCAAATGAGCCTGCTGTTGCTGCTGCTTTACCGGACTCTTCTTAACCGGACTCAAGTTACCTTTCTTTACAAAATGAACACGATTACTGTCAGAAGCCAATAATTTACTGTTTTTCAACGCTTCTTCCGGCGACTGTATTGGCCGTTTTTTGGTTTTGTAGAAAGATGTAATTGTTGGCTGCTGCATTGTTGCTCCGGAATTTTACGGTGTGGATTTCAGTCGGATCTTTTCACCGCCTCACAAATTGAGACAGCAGCCACGTTTAATATGGAGTCAGCTATGAATATTTAAAGTTTATTATAGAATGGAGAGACGAACCTTCTGAGTTCAATTGATTTACAGGTGTTCATGTTCAAACTACGAGCGCCCGGGCTTCCTTTGGGTACCTCAGCCTTTGTCCCTTTGGATTCCCTTGTTGTCATGTTTGACTTTCAAGATGGCCGCTAGAGGGCCAGGAAATGCCAAAAAATGTGAGAACGCGTGGGGTGGAAAAAAAATAGACGCCATGTAAGCATCATTGGCATTAAATATGCTAATTTCTATATGTAAACTAATAACTGATGGGCTGAAATTTATGAGTGAAATTGAGGAAAATATAGCAGGCATTTGAATTAGGTTGTTGGGTGGGATCTGAGGAGCGAGGGGATATCCGGTGGTACGTGATGCAGTTAGCTTTGTAATGGATCGATAGGCAAATAGAGGGAATTAATCTGATGATGGAGTGATATTTTGCATGTCCTTCTGTTCAGTCAACGATTCGGCTTGACTTTGAAGGAACGCACATATTACACACACACACATACCCTCCATTCCCATGGAGAAATATTGCTCAGCTCAGCTTAGAATATTTTAAAAGAGAAATAAGTACATAGAGGATTCCAACGGAGTTGTGTTGTTAATCTGATGATCTAAATGGAGACAGAGAGGAGGCGGAGGGAGAGACTGAAGGGCTGAGTCAAGTCAGAGGCTGGCTCGGGGAACTTTTGTTGCAAAATTTTCATAAAGGGAAGAGAGATATGGGCGAGAGAGAGAGAAAGCGGAGATGGGCAGGAGGAAATGGGGTGTGGGGTGGGGAGGACGACCTCGTTGGAGGCTTTTACCTTAAAAACGGCATGATGTCAACTATTTGATTACAATAATTGTATGCAAAGAGTTACAGAATGGTTTGACAGAGAAAAAACAACGACTCATTTGCACAGAAAAATAGCCGGCTTATTAATGCTCCCTGTGACTAGTAGATGATCTGCTGCTGCTCTTTAGAAGTATGAGAGAGAGCGCTTTAGATAATGGCCGGGTTCATCATCATCATCTTGATTCAAGTCAGGGACATTGTAATGATGGGATGAAAAGACCATGGGAATAGCTACATTATTCTATGTGTATACTGCCCTAAACTCGTTCTGTGTCATTATGTTTTGTGTATATGTGTGTGTGTTTTGGAGAGAAAATGAGTCAGCATGAGGGAGAAAGTTTTTGTGAAAATAAGCTAGAGTAATCTGTACAGATTCATTCCAATTATTATCAAGTCGAACGTTGGACAAATTACATTCCGCTATGCTTTCTCTCTCCCTCTAGTTTGCTCTCTCTTACGCTGCAGGTCCTCTATGCAATTTAGAGGAGACGAGAAGATGAATGTCATGCAGGCTTTGCACAAGGGAAACACGTACACGGCCAGAAACAGATATGGTATTAGTGAGTGACTCAAGCCGTGAGTACCGTGGAATTTGCAGGGTGTGCAAAAAAAGTGGTAGTGGAACAGGATGGGAGGACTGTAGTATAGTGAGTTGTGTGGGCCATGATGATGTTGCTGATCTGTCTTCTTCACTTGATATGAATTAGTTGGGATTTTAGTCGTCGTATAGTAGGACATGGGGAAGGGAATAAATAACATGAGTGTTCCAGATTGATTTCATCCTGCGGTTGCATGACATAGACACACATATATAGTGCCGTTCAATATACTTTTAGTGGACGGGAGATGGACGTTATTATTACTATTATTGTAGCCTTGCTATGTAAGCACATTTGAGGGAAGCAATGAGCCGTAATGCTACATTTATGACTCTGTGCTGGAAGGAAGGAGAATCGGCTGGGGAAATCTTCACTGTTGGATGCACAGAGAAATTTTATGCTAACATGATGATGATGATAACAGCCTCAAGCATTGCACCATGTTGCTCCTTTTGCAGAACACCTGTTAGTGTGTACGCAAGCGGCATAAATATATAGATGCTCGTCGGAAACTCTCAGACACACACACGCCATTGTAATATAATTGAGATGGAAAGTTTTCCACTCCTATTTCACTATGTAGCCACACGTGCTAGCTACATGTTTCTGGGGGAGGGGGAGAGCCCTTTGTGTAAAGAATACTATGGCGTACACAAACGTTCCTGATGATGACGACCAGGATGGTCCGCAAATGATGGACGTGCTTGTACACTTGTACACTGTGGAAATGATCAAACGACGACGCTGAATGATTCTGTTGGGTTATTACTTGAAGGAATAGACAGCGCCGCCCATGATGTGTACTTGAGAGAATATATGTGAGAGACGAGATGCACACACACACACACACACAAACACATACATACACACTATCGTACATTAGATTTCCGCTCTCTTTGAACTTACTTTGAGCCCTTTGGCCACCATCTTATTTCAAGTTGAGCGAGGCGAGTTAGACGAAGAACACGCTCAGTGAAAACTTTATCATGACTTACTGATTAGATTTCGCTCATGCCTTTGCTTTGACAGGGAGATCTCAGTCAGCTAAATTCAACATGCTTCTTCTATCCCTCGTTACCATGGGATATACTAATAAGGCTGAGTATGTATATGGCTCCTGCTTTCTCTCCTCGTCTTCTTCTTCTTTCTATAACCCTCCACACTTTGTCGTCTTGTCCCACCCGTCCACACACAACATCATCATCTTCTAAAAGGATCAAATGTTCAAGAAAAAAGCTTGAGAGTTATGACAACATTAGTAGAATCTTTCCTACTCTTTCCCCTTTTTTTCTCTTCCTTTCACACACAACTTTTACTATTCGCTACTGTGTACTAAAAAGGAAAGCATTGTGTCTTTATGTGTACATTTTGATATGTGTCTATACATTTGTGTGTGTGTGTGTGTGCATGCGTGTGTGTGAGTATGTAAGCTATTCAACCTTTCGTTGAGCTAGATGTAGCTCATAAATGTTTCGTTGATAACGACCTGTTGACAGGATTAAAACCTTCTCATCCCTGGAAATCCGCTGGCTTTATAGCGTCTGGTGGTGCATGGTGCGCAGTGGAAAATTGCCATTGTTCTACATTGTGACAAAAGGCTACATCATCATCACCATCATCATCATCATAGCCAGCCAACAGGGACTTTGCGTGCATTGTCCTTGTGTACACTAATGTGTGTGTGTGTAGCATTTTAGATGAAAAAGTAAATACAGGCTTTCGTGACGAGAGGAAATTGGACGTAGTAACATGAGGGTGACCTTCTCACGTTTGAGAACTGTATAATACTGTAGTGTCTGTTGATCTCTGTGGAATTATGTTGCAAGTGGGAGACAGAGCAGGTTATAAAGGAAATGAGCCAAGTTGAAATGTTCCCGAAATAATTGTACAGAATTTTCACACAC